>CATIWK010777918.1:0-16613 GCA_949634005.1 Mallotus japonicus
AAAATGTTGAAATAAATAATTTAATGTCAAATAGTAAATTAATTAATTAAATAATAAGATTTCAAACTAAATACACTTTATTAACACTGCAAATTCCAAACTAAAATATTAAAATTAAAAGCAAAAATTCGGGTCTTAACAATAAGTTCTTAAAAAAAGGTAAGAGAACTATTTAGACTTTAATTCCTCTAAATTCCAAGATGATACGTAGGCAACTTAATTTTTGATAAAAAAAATTAATTCCAAACCCTTTAATTTTTGTTCATTTTATTTTTCTAATTTAATTTATTAATTCAAACTTTTTAATTTTTTATTTCAACCCAATATATAAACAGTAAACTAATTTAATATATTTACTTTAATTTTATTTTAATTCAAACTCTTAAAATTTTTTTTTCAAGTAAATTTTTGAATTTTTATTTCAACTTTAAATTAATTTATTACAAATCTCATAAAAAAAAAAAGTAGTCATTGCCTTTTGTACAAAAGAATGAAACAAAGGAGATATTTATTTAAAATAGGGAAACTAAATTCAAAAATTTTAATAATTATTTAAAAAAAAATTACTAATAAGTTTTATAAGTTGTAAAATTTATCTTCACTGGTCGTATTTGATAGTCAAAGAAAATTTTCGTTTGAAAACTTTTAAATTTTTCTATTTTAGTTGTTAAAATATTTTTAAGAAAATAGAATGTTAATATTTTAGTACTTAATTAATGTTTATTAATAATTTATAAAATCTAAAAATTTTTATAATTATATAAAAATTTTAAAATAATAACTCATAGTAGAATTATTTATCTGTATTTTAATTAAATAAAATTCAAAATTAAAGCAATTTAACTTATTGTCCTCTTAAATTATGAACCAAAAATAAAATTATTTAACTTCAATTATTTAAGAAATAAGAAGTTGAATCAAACTGATAGAATATTTATAGAATTATTTTCATAAATAAAAAATAAATTTAAACAAAAAATCGAGTATTATAATTTTTATATTAAATTTTAGTTTAATTTTAATTTTAATTTTTTTCTTTTTATGTAATTTAAAATAAAATTATATTTTTAAAATATTAGAAAATTGTGTTAAAAATGCTAAAATTATTTTTCAGAGTTTAAAGTCTAAAATGTAAAATTTAATAAGTTGAGTAATATTAAATTCATTTTAATGTAGTTAAAATTTATGGAAATAATTTTTATTAAAAATTTTAATTAAAATAATAATGGATCCATTGGTCATTGCCAAACTTCATTAGCAAATTGGTTAATCTAAAAAAGAGGAAGACAACAACATAAACTTCTTTTCTAAAGTATAAATTAAGATAAATATTTCATTATAATTATAAAAAAGAAATTATTAAAATATTAAAATTTATTACTATTTTACTTATCACAAAATAATCATATTGATTTTTACTCCCAAAAAAATAAAATTTTATCCCCAATATTCAGAAAATATCATTTATTTATGGCTAAATAAGTATAATGACGTTTACGCTAAGCTAAAATTTCCTCTTCAATATTCAAAAATTCATTTATTAAAAAAATATATTTATAATTATTCAATCAAAACTCTAATGAGACCCCTTTCTCCCACTCTGCTAGATTCCCATATTTTTCTTTCCTGTCCACTGATCATGAACTTAGAAATCCACACCGGTTGCATTTGCATATATCATGCGCTGTGCCATATGCATGACCTTAGAAAGGATTTGGTACATCTAACATAATCTAATAAATAAATAAAGGATAGTGATATATGTGGAAACTCGCGATTTAAATAATATGTCACGGATTCTGCTAAGGGATTAAAAAAAATTGTACTTCCTTTTTTATCAACTGAAGGGAGTTATTTTAGAAATTTGACCCCGCGATTTCATGTTTCCTGCCGTGCTTTATCCATAAATAAATAACACAAAACCAAGAATTTTATACTTATCTTGCATTCATTATTTAAGCAGTTGTGCTGTTTTTCCCCCCCTGTTCGTGACAATATCTATGACGTATCTACTTAATTCATTGCTCAACTACATATCAGGCCATGCAAAAAAATTATGCTCATAATTAAATGAGACTGATGCGTCTAGCTCACAGGATAATTGATGCCGTGGATACAGCATTAATCCCATTTATCTACGGTAAATAGTGGGTGTAAATGAGTCCAACCAAGCTAAACTGAGTTTTAGTTAGCTCAGACTTGATTTAATTATAATCGAATCGAACTCAAGCGAACTTATTATATCATTTGATTTTCACGAGCTATTTATGAGTTTAAACAAATTTAAACAAAATTAAAAAATTTTAAAATATATATATTATAAATTAAAATTATTCATCAAAAAATTTATTAAATAAATTATAATGTATTTAATAAAAACTATAATTTTTTTCTAATAATATATTTTTAGATATTTTTACATTTGTTATAAATAAAAATTTGTTTATTATTTTTTTTATCAAATTATTATTCATTTGCCAACTTTTATTCAAATTTGTTCATGGACATCACAAGTCGAGTTTCACATAATTTGAGCTTGATTCGTTTGTTAAACGAGTTTCAATAGATGAGTTTGAACAAACTTTTATCAAGTTGAACTCTAAATAGTTCACGAGCAGTTTGACTCATTTATAGCTCAACAAAATACAGCTCCAACATTTAGCCGAAGGAGAGTCCAATAACAACATTGATCATCTATAAAACAACTATGCAACTACGAAACTTGATTCTGTATGAGCCTACAAAAAATCAGACCTCACCCTCTATCATAGACCATCATCATCATTATCACTATCATAATGTTTACCATTATCAGGCTTCTTTTCTAGCTCTGTCGCATAGCTCGCACAACAACTTCTTGTTTATTGAGACCATATTGGATGTTTCCCAAGATTGGTAAACTCATTTCGGCAACTGCATCTCTGGTTCAATTTGAGCAGATGCATTGGAAGAGAGAATGCCATACAACTTTGTCGTCCAAACTGCGAGATCGGGTGGCATATTCCTCAATCGAAGACAATAATATACTGATCAGTGGAAAGAAGCCTTGTAACGAAGTTAGCTCATTTTGGGTTTATAGTGTTTATACTAAATGGGAAGAGTTCTAACCCAATGCAAGTTTGAACATCAGTGGAAATGTCAAATATTAGAATGTTGTCATGGTAATAAAAGTATCATCATTCAGAGTGCACCTTGTTGGAGAGGAGAGAGAGGTTTGAGAGAAAGATATTTAGATAGAAGAGGAATGCCTAGAAGAAATGTTTTTAATTTTTCAACTCACACTTCAAACTGAAGTACAAGGGGATATTTATAATTAGAAATCAAGGTCTTAAACTCTAAATACATGTACCACTATTAATAAATTAATGTTGAACTTAAATTCTTAATGAACTTAAACTTTAACACTTAATAAACACACATCAAACTTTGACACATTGAATATAACCAAATATTTGCACACACCAAAATCAAGAGACATCTCTAGAATACACAAATTAATATTTAACAACCCCCCCACGCCCCCCCCCCCTAACTTGTGATTTTCTTCTCTACGCTAAGCATTTCTCGTAATTGCCGAAATTTTTCAAACTTGAGTGACTTTGTAAAAATGTTTGCAACTTGACCCTGTGTCTTCATATACTTGAGCTCCAATTCTTTCTTTTTGATGCATTCTCTAATGAAATGACATCCCATATCAATATGCTTACTCTGATCATGAAGCATCAAATTCTTTATTAATGCTTGTGTGGACTTGTTATCAATGCAAATTTTTGTTGTCTCTCCTTACTTCAAATGAAGTTCCTCTAATAACCTTTTAAGCTAAATAGCATGATAAACACAAGATGTTGCAACCATATATTCAACTTCACATGTTGAAAGAGTAACAATGGATTGCTTCTTTAAAATCCAATTAATAGCACAATCACCATGAAAGATACAAAATCAGTAGTGCTTTTTCTATCATCAATGTCTCCCAAAAAATCATTGTCACTAAATCCAACATGCTTGAAATCAATGGATGAATAATATAGCAACCCATAGTCAATTATACCTTTGAGATAGTGGAGAATCCTCTTTATAGCTTTCATGTGAGTGAAAGTATGAGCTTCCATAAAATAGCTTATCACTCCAATCGTAAGAAGAATATATGGCCTTGTACATGTCTAGTATCTCAAGCTTCCCACAAGGCTTTTGAATAAAGTGGGATCTTCTTTATGTCCTTCATTGAATCTTGACAGTTTAATTCCAACTTCCATGGGTGCATTCATAGGATTGCAATTAAGAATTTTGAACTTCTTCAATACTTCTCTTATATAGATTTCTTGTGAAATAAAAATTCCATTCTCCATTTGCTTCACCTCCAAGCCCAAATAAAGACATAATCCTTATATCCGTCATCTCAAACTCTAGTGACATGGCTCTCTTGAAATCTTTTAAATAGTTTTGGATTGTTGTTGGTAAAGATAAGATTATCCACATAAAGACAAGCAAACAAAACATCTTTATTTTCAAATAATTTCATGTAAAGGGCATATTCATGAGAGCAACGAACAAACCCATTATCTTGGAAGTACTTGTTGATGCAAGTATTCCATGCTCTTGGTGCTTGTTTTAAACTATATAATGCTTTCTTCAATCTCGACACTTTATCTTCATGGCCTTTAACTACAAAGCCAATTGGTTGCTCAACATAGACTTCTTTTTCAAGGTGGCCATTTAGAAAAGCCGACTTTACATCAAATTGGTAAATCTTCCACTTCATTTGGTTTGACAAAGAAATTATAGACAAATTGTCTTCATACAAGCAACAAGTGCAAATTTTGCTTGCAACCTTTAGCAATAAGTCTTTCTTTATCTCTCACCACATCTCCATTTGCATTCTTCTTTCCCTTGTAGACCCATTTTTAACACCAATAGTTGCATGACCCTTGGGAAGAATTGACAATTTCCAAGTCTTGTTCATGTTAATATAAATGTGCCCTAGTGCCATTCTTGTAATATAAAATGACATTGTACTGTTATCCTTATGGTAATAAAATATTTATTTATTTGAGTATTTACCCTTTAACATTATGTTAAACGAGTTTATTATCAAGAGTTGATAATATGAGTGACAAATTCATTTGTATATATACTATAAAATGTTTGTAGTTATTGGATTATATATGAGTAATATTAATCTGTAGATTATCACCTCTATTTATTTCTCTTAATCGGTGTGTCATATCAATAGTGGGAGGTAGTGAGTCTCATGCTACTTGATATGAGATATCAGAATAAACACGTAGATACTTATGTGATGGGTGGATCGAATTGTGACATAAGATATATGATTTCATGGAAATTCATTTTTGTCAACAATCATTATCTTAAGGACATAATGGTGCATATGGTCCTTCGACCTGAGGCAACACGATCATTCATATATGGTTGGTTAGAGTTTATTACCACTTACATACTTGTGCTAACCATGTATGGATATATGGCATGTGGTGGCTCTAGTGGGTTATATGTATGGATGAGTGATAGGCTAAGATGGAATTCATTATCTTGACTGAACTAGGATAAGATCATATACTATCTAAGTTGTTCTCAATGAATAAGTACTTGACCAGGTCAAACTTGACTTATTCGAAAAGAGTTTCGGTGCTAGAATGGAGTTTCTAGTAAAATTCATGTTTTGTCGAGAATTGAACTGAAGATGAGGTCATATGATTGAGGCAATTAGAGTTTGACTTGACCATGACTCTAGACGATGTCAGGATCTTATAATTAAGGGACATTGAGTGCACAGTAATTATATTATATGGTTCTTATGAATCTATGAATAGCATTCATTTCCAATTAGGTAGTTGTGACATCTATGCTCACGACTTATGGGAATTAAATGTGATTAATTAGAATTTTCACATTTAGTTTGGAAAAAGTTTCCTATAATATCAAGAGTTAATATTATTTTCCATTGCCATTTGGACTTAAACATAGTAAGTCACACACACAAGAGTTGCACCAATAATGATAATTATTAAATTAAAACGTTTAGTTAATGAATGAAATTAATTGAATTGGATTTGCGCTTGTGCGGGTGTAAGCACCCAATTTCCAGATGACGTGAGTTTGGATGCAATAAAAGATCCAATGATGATAATTTGTTACTATTGGCTATTTTTTTTATTTTAGAGAAATTGCAAGCATGCCAAAGCAGCGAGTCCTAAAAAATGACCTAACTTCTTTTAAACGTTTGTGGATTCCCAAGCTTCTTTACCACAATTTGATTGGATTTTAGAGATGGGAATTAATTTGCAAATAAAGAGACTATTTGAGCAAATAAAGAGAAATTGTATTGATTTGAGAGCTTAGTACAAAAACTAAACTAGACAGTGCTGGTAAACTAAAGAAAATTATTGGCTAATAATTCTAAATTTGTAGATTAATGTAGATGTAGTGCATGTTGATTGGTGTAGATGTGGATGTTCTTCTCCGTTGCTTTTATAGATGATCTTGCTTGCAGGCTACTTCTCCAATTAATTCTCCAGCAGTTCAAGAGTTTTCCGTTCTTTGGCAATAAATTCACATAACTCTCAGAGTCTTCATCTCCAAGCTGATCTTTTTCCCCAAGGCATTATCATCTAGAATCTCCTAGAATCTTCTTCTGCCTTAATCTTTAAGCTGTAGGCCGGACTTTCTCACTTGTTTTGGGCTTTAGAAAATTAATTAAATCAAATGGGCATGGCCTTAAGAAATTTTAGCCAAAAAAATTCAATTATGGCACAAACAATGCCCCCCGCATGTAATTAGTTTGGGTAATCCAATGCTAATTTACATGTAAAATAATAGCCATATTTATGCAGCTTAAACTCCCTTCTTCTCTGTGATTATCAAAAATTAGGTCAGCTTAATTACCCAAAAAGCACCGAGGAAAATCACAAAGACAAGCCCAATATTGGCATCTCAATTTTTTGTCAACGTAGCAAAGCAGGAAAAATGAGTTTTAGGAAATGCCTTGTACTTCCCGTCAACCAAGCTCTTCTTTTTCTTCTGCAAAAAATTCAAATTGAACTTTGCAAAAAATTAATGAGAAAAATAAATTAATTGCTCGTTAATTTTCCAAATTTCCCAGGAAAATTTCAATGTTCTCTCAACAAATTTTCTCAATTTCTCTATTTATTTTCCCCAAATTACCTTCATAATTCAAATGCCCAACCACTTGAAAGCTCAAAATTTTCTTCTCTTAATTTTAAATTCCACAACTCCCCAGGTCCAAAAATTCCTAACTTTATTTTCCTCAAAATTTTCTTCTTTATTTTCCTTTTCTTTTTTCCCCTCTTCTTTTTCTTCCCTTTTTTCCTCACTTTGCTTCCTCCTTCTTCGGCCAAGCTGCTGCCTTCACCTTCACCGGACAATTCCTCTTCGCTAACCAGCCATCACCACAAGCCATCGACATTGTTGCTCACCAAGCTTTTAAGGCTTGTTGCTACTACTGTTGTCAAGTAATAATCCGTTGCCAGCAAGACATCGACCTATTTTCTCGCACGCAGAAACCCTGCACATTTTAACATCGCCAGCAAAGCAGTCTCACCCAGCTCGCCTCCACCAGCCATCAAAGCCCAGCCAACAAATGATCAGCTCCTGGCCTTTCCGTCAACTCGAGTTACTGGCACCGAACAGCGACCTCGCGAGGCCGTCTTCCTTCGCAACACCCATGTAAGTTGCCGCCTTGTCACAAATCCCCTTCGCTGCGGCTTCACCTCACCGGCATGAGCTAGGCAATGTCAACCCCATCGCCAACCAATTTTTTCTATTGTCAATAGTAAATAGTCTATCCATTCCAATAGCTCCATTCTCTATCACCGTCAATCCCCATCATTAGGCGGCCACCGGAGTTACTTTACGCATAAGATATGCTCACTTTATCATCAGATTGACCAACTTTAACTCATTTCCCAAGCCAAATCTCCACTCAAAACATATTTTAAGAAAAGAGGTATTTCAATTTCCTTTCAGTATCAATTCAAGAATAATTTTGAGATGGATTATGATTTTTGATGTGATTTGAGGTATATTGTTGCTATTAAGAACAACTTGATGATGTATTTTGTTCTTGGAAGAATAATTCTTACTTGAAAATGCTTATAAGTTTGATGACTAGCCGAAAATTAATTTTTTAATTCGGCATTGCTTCAAGAATCTTAAATAGCATTTGATGACTTTTGCACCAATGTGATGATTTTGGATTTCGGCCTTTATGTTTTAAGAAAATGCAAATTTTGTTTGTGCATTTATGTTTGGCCAAATTCTTTGTTTGACCAAAAATTAAATTTTGGTTCTCATTATTTCTTTATTGGCATTTTAGACGAATTAGCTTGCTTTTAGCTGAAAATTTGGTGCATGGTATTTTAGGTCAAGTCCATACCGCGAGGGACAACAGCTCGAGCCCAAAGTCTCCACTACATATCTCCACAAAAAAATCCCTTTCAGGTCGAGCTCCCAAAATATTTCGAGTCAGGTCGTAATTCGGGTCACACATTTAATAATTTTGTTGGTGAACTTGAAGTAAATGGCCAATTTTAGGTTTAACCAAAAATTAAAATTCTTGGTTCACCATTAGCCATTCTTTATATTTGATCATCTTTGAGTATATTTTAGCAATCTATGCCAAAATAATCACAAATGCATCCCATCTTTAGCCAAAAATTTATACATGTTTTGGCCATCTTTATCCTTTGCAATTTGTTTGTTCTTGGCTAATCACTATGCACTTTTATGTTTTGAGAGCCATGGGAAAATGGACCCAAAACACTACTTCTTTTTGAAATAATTCTCCATATTTATTTTAGCAAAATTTTGCCAAAATTTCTTTTTTTGTGGAATTTTATTTATTTATTTCGGTTTTTATTAAACCAAATAAAATGCTTTTTTAGATGGTCATCATTTATCCACCTCTGCAAATAAATTACCTTGGGAAAAAAGTGTTTTGCTTATTTTCTATGCATAATCTGCATGTTCCAATATTTGTGGTTTACAGAAACTTGATACAACATTCCATTTTAGCATAAGCCATTAAGCAAAACATTTTAAAATAGCATGTGGCTTATGAAAACCATAAACACCCTATGCCTTAAACCACACTATTTATGTCCATGCATACCTTTATATCACCACAAGGCAAATTTACTTTTTTTAGCAATAAAATGCTAAAATATTGCCTTTTCTTATGATAAGAAATTATATTTCCAAAGCAATCTTTATTTCTTGGCCAAATTAATTATTTACTTGGCCTATTTATTTTGCTATTTTCTTTGCCTAGGAATTGTATACATTTACTTCTTTATTATTGTGCACCTTGGGGATTTCAATTTATCTTGACTTTTATCCGTCAATCTACATTTTTTCCTTGATATTTCTCTAGTCATTTGTTCACAGTGAAGATGAATCCACTGTCTTGTCTTCTCTTCTGGGGATTTGCTTTGTATTTGCCTATCTGCTTTTCAATTCAACCTTTTGCATCACTGATCACACCACACACATCACCATAGTCATGCATTACTTCATCAAAATGCCCAATTTTCAACTGTTATACTGCTGAAATTTTATCAATATATCACTGCACCATATTCACAGACTGGAAAAATAATAGTAAATAGAAACACACCAAAACTTGTAAAATAAATAGAAACACACCAAAACTTACAAAATTCAAACTTGGCTATCAAGCCAATTTTCAAAACCAAAGAACAAAATATTGCCATTTACTGGAAAATTTTTTGCCAGAGGCCAGTTATTTATTTTTATTTAGTTAGTTTTTATTTTCCCACATAGTGGGAAATATTTTCAACTCTACCTCCTTTCACACCCTTCTTTGGCTTAATAGGGAAGTAATATTCATCCACTTAATATGCAAAACAATCCCTTTTAAAGCTCAGTATTTTAATTGAATCTACCATAGAGAACATATTGAGGGATTTCTCATTGTCAACAGTAATTGAAAAAACTATTATTATTTAATTACCTCTCCTGATGACCTTTGGATTACCGCTTTTATTTCTCCTAGGAAAATTGCCCACCTAATGTGGAACCTGTTGACACCCTCCTCAGCCTTTTGCATCAAGGACTCCCTTTTGTTAGAAAGTAGATCATTTGTAGCTTTAGGCTTGAGTTTGACCTTAGCATTAGGTTGGATCTCCTATTCAAATGCCTTTTGTTTCTACTGTCTTCTTTTCTGAGTATGAGTTAGAGGTTGAGGAAACTTTTTGTCTATCACCCTCTGCCACTGCTTGTTTGGTGGAGAAGACTGTGGCACCATAAATCTAGGTTGTATGGGCCTCCCATCTTTCATTGGCCTATTTTTATAGTTGTTTTTGAATGAATTTGGATCATGTGGTTTTTTATTTGATGGTAAAAATTTCTTATGAGAAACTGGTCTCCAATGACTTTTGAACATGTTTGGATTCATGTTGGAAGGGTGAACCCCCTTTTTTTTTTTCTTTGATTTTCTCTTCCAAAACCACATTAATATATTTGGTCAATGCTACTGGGGAAAATGAATTTTCCTCTTTTAGTTCTTCCTCCTTTTATATATTCAGGTCTATTCCCACCCTTTAGGATTGAGGAGAAGATAAATTGTCAAGAACCAGTGTTTGGCAAATTGATTTTTGCTTAGGTATCTGTGTTTTGTCCTAATCCCTAAGGAATTAGCTCCTGTTCCTAGGGAAGTAATGTTTGAGCTTGAGGGGTTGATTGTTCCTCATGTATACTCCTTGTGCTTTGCGTTTATCCCTAGGGATTTAGTTATTTCCCTTGGGGAAAATTCATTTGGGTCTAGGGATTTGGGATGTAGTCCTAGGGAATTTGTTCTTTCTCATGAGACATATTGCCCCCCGGGCCTCTTTCTTGATGAATAACCTTTTAATCATGAATTTCAGATGGTGGACTTGAATTTGACTTGTTATCATCATCATAAATTTAGACTCCTTTAATATTTGGTTGAGCAGTATATAAATGTCCAGATTTCTTTTGAACCACCACTTTTGATGTAGAATTTTGACTTCCCAATTTGGGAAGTTTTTCTTTCATTATAGCAAATGAACTACTCATTATCTCTTATATAATTTTCTATATATCATTTTTGAATTTTTACAAAGAGTCTTGCAAAGAATTCTTTATTTGCAATATTGAGTCATGCATCTCTTCTGTGAGAATATTTTGAACACTTAATGTCTTCTTTAGCAGTGATATTCAAATTTTGGCCTGAATAGCCAAAAGGTGCCTCAGTCCAAAAGTGATCCTAAGACATCAATCCTTCATCAGTTTGTTCCTAGAAATCACCTGGGTTTACAGGTGAATTGTTGGTCCAGTAACCAACTTCTAAAAACTCTTCTTCAAATCTATTCATCTTTTTAAACATGTCCCACTAGGCGTGCCAAAAGATTGTTGGCTATTTTTTTATTTTAGAGAAATTGTGAGCATACCAGAGGAGCGAGTCCTCAAAAATGATTTGACTTCTTTCAGACGTTTGTAGATTCCTAATCTCCTTTATCATAAATTGCTTGAATTTCAGCGATGGAAATTAATTTGCAAATAAAGAGACTATTTAAGCAAATAAAGAGATATTGATTTGAGAGCTTAGTACAAAAACTAAAGTAGACAGTGCTGGTAAATTAAAGAAAATGATTGGCTAATAATTCTAAATTTGTAGATTGATGTAGATGTAGTGGATGTTGATTGGTGTAGATGTGGATGTTCTTCTCCTTTGCTTTTATAAATGATCTTATCTGCAGGCTACTTCTCTAACTAATTCTCCAGCAATTCAAGAGTCTTCAGTTCTTTGGCAATAAATTCACGTAACTCTCACAGCCTTCATCTCTAAGCTTATCTTTTTCCTAAAAGCATTATCGTCCAAAATCTCCTATAATCTTCTTCTGCCTTAATCTTTAAGGTGTGGGCCAGACTTTCTCACTTGTTTTAGGCTTCAAGAAATTAATTAAATCAAATGGGCATGGCCCTTAATATATTTTAGCCAAAAAAATTCAATTATGGCACAAGTAGTTTCAAAATAGGTCTATAGATTTTGATTTGTGAATCTCAGGAGTAAATTGTAATGTTTTAGGTTTATTTGTAAACTTTTCCTTTTTTAAGTTAAATTGGTAATAAAAGAAAATATATATTAAATGAAAAATAATTATAATAATAATAATAATAATGATAATAATAATAATAATAATGATAATAATAATAATGATAATAATAATAATGATAATAATAATAATGATAATAATAATAATGATAATAATAATAATAATAATAATAATAATAATAATAATAATAATAATAATAATAATAATAAATAAGTAAAAAAATGGGAAATTCCGATCAGAAATATGTGACTCCAATAGTTTTTCGATCGGTTTTTCAATTTTTTTAATTTTTTAATTTTTGATTGGCTAAAATAAAATATTTATCTGATAGATATGTATGATAAATACGTATTATCAGGATAAATAAGGAATTTTTATTAAATTAAAAAAACTCTTTTTATACTATGATTTTCGTATAATCACAAGACTTATGTTCTTTTCTATAAACAAACTTAAGGTTTTACAGAGAAGGGGGAGGATTTGGAGGAGAGATACTTTTCCTACAGATTTTTTTTCTTTTAAATTCTTTGGATAGAATTTAGCTTCTGAGAAAATTCACTTTAAATTCTTTTCAATTCAAAAATCTATTTCAAATACAATCAAGCCCGAGACCCAGATCAAATTCATAGACTTTATACCAACACACAATGAATTAAAAGCTCTGAGGAGAGTCAATATAGCATCCACATCTCATTTTCATCAATTTTCTTTCTTTATTTTTTATTTTCATTTCAATTTTTTTTATTATTTATTTAATTCATTCTAATTATTCTTTTTGATTTTTTTTGTTTTATGTTTCTTGATGATGGATGAAATCACGTGAATGAATTGTGGAGGAGAAATACTCATGAAGAATCCATAGCCAAAAGACGTGAATCAAGACACCTATTTATTTTATTTTATTTTATTTTCAAGGTTCTATAGTTGTTTATTTTTATTTATTTATTAAGGGTTTGTAATTTTATTTTGTATTTTATTGGATCTTTGTAATAGCCCTAATAGTGGGAATAGTGAAACCTTTACTTTACTACTTTTTATTCTATTAGTTTTAATTGATTACATGATGGTGTTTATAATACTCGACAAGTACTTCATAATGTTTTATGAAAAGTAATAAGAGACCCATTAATGCAAAACAAAATTACATATTGCTGTTGTTCTTATTATTATTATTATTATTATTATTATTATTATTATTATTATTATTATTATTATTATTATTATTATTATTATTATTACTATTATTATTAAAATTTATTAAAAAAAATCGAATGACTAAAAACTACATTATAGACAACAGGGTTTAGTGCGCATTTAAGTTTTTGGCAACCATGACACTATTTGAGTTCAGGACTCTAGGGAACACACTACCATATCACAAAGACATGGTGTGGAGATGAGAAGTCACCACCCAAGGTAATAATTGGGACAGTGCAGGTGAGTGGTGGTAACTCGATTCCCTAAAAGAGAGTTAGCACCACCGAGAGGATTCTAGGCACGGAATACTAACTTCTTTTAGTCTCATTTTCTTTTAGAATTACCATATTAATTACTATCTTATTCTTTATTTACATGCAATTCATATTAAACCCTTATTTTACAATCAATTCCAAGGCAACTAATCTCATGAAAAGCATACAAACAATGCATTCATTCAAGTATACAACCCCTAGATTAGTCTAATCTACAACATTTCAATTAGACGGGCTAAATCTACATATTTTATTTAAGAGTGAGCCTAAAATTAATGGGTCTAATTCCTATCCAAATTTAAATTAAATAAACCTAAGTCTATTTATTTTAGGGATTTTTACATAAATGCCTAAAAAACAGGTGTCATTAACATGCAATGTCCTATGTTTTCAAAATATTTCACGGGTGTCCTTTTTTTATTTTATCTTCACGCATACCTTTTTTTTATTTATGTCGTCTTCTTCTTCCTTTACCGGCATTTTTTTTCATTCATTTCCATTCATTCATTTTAATGAATCTACTCAAATTTTCAATCATTTCCTTCATAAATGCCTTCTTCTCAGTGTGTGCTTCCGGCGACATAACCACTGTTGGGTCCACCTTCTTCTCAATGTGTGCTTCCTGTGACATGACCACCATTGGGTCTGCGATGGTTAGGAAATTAACGTCCATTTCCCATGGAGCTTTGTTTTTAGCAATGAGATCTTCTTACAATTCTTAAAATTTTATTTGAGCTTAGATATGTTTTTGAGTTGATTTCAATAGCTATATTTGCTTAAATTTTAGTTAATTAGTGTTTGCTTTGATGTACATGTAGTGTTTGGAATTTGGCTCAACTGCTTGCTCGATGTTCATGAATTTCTTGTAAAAGTTTGCTTTGCTTAAGATCTATATGGGTGGATTAAAATGTTAGTGATCCTTGTGATTTTGTTTGCTAGAGCCTATAGGGTAAAGATGAAACTTTTTTTTTCTTTTTAATGTTTGATTATGCATTTGCTGAAGTGCAGTAATGTGCTGATTAATGGCACCTAGACGTACAACTCCAGAGACAGTTCAGATTGTGATTGCTTCTATAGGGAAAGGATATGATATAACGGCAGATTTGAGGTTGGAATTTTATAAAGGTTAACCAAATGATTCACTGTTAATCTAGATTGATGAAGGTGGGGGAAGAGAGATTATTTTTCCAGGTGTGATTTCTATCCCTAATGTATCTAAATCAATAAAGTGCAATAAAGGCAAGAGAAAAAGGTTTATGGCAATGGAAACTAAGGGATGGCAAAAGCACCCGATCAGTTCATGCATATGCCATTTGCCACACATATCTTGAAGAATGTGTGTTGCTAACTCAATATTGGCAATCCACACCAAATAGGGACTATGGAAAAGGCTCGCTTGGTTTTTGATATGATGGACTGAAGAAATGTTATCTCAAGGAATTTTATGCTTTCGAGTTATACCCAAAATGGACAATCCAGTGAAACTTTGTTACTTTTTGATGAGATGTATACTTCTAGGTGTGAGCCTAATCTATTAACACGTTAATCATGGTTTCAGCGTGTGCTTATTTAGGCTCTGGTCATTTGGGAAGGAAATTTCATGAGTTTATTATTGATAGTAAAATAAAAATTGAACCTTTTATCTTGAGGGTTCTCCTAGTCGGTAGAGTTTGAGAGAGTGATAAAGGGATTGGGTATTTTGTTTTTTTTTTGTTTTTACTTTTCCTTGTGTGGCTATTTAATCGTATTTTTATTTTTTATTTTTGAGAAAAGTCACATTTTTATTTAGCTGATTTTTAATTATCTAATTCATTTTTAAGTATCATTCTTATTATTATTTTTTTATTTGTTGATAATTTAATTAGAGATTTTCTTTCTTTGAGAATTTTGCATATCTTTAGTAGTCTATTTTTTTTTGGAACAAATAAAGAAGGGTTCTTTGATTTACAAGTTACAGATGTCTAAATTAATAGAAAAAAGGGAGTATTTTTGTGTTAAATTATTAAAAGTTGGGTCTATATCGTCCAATTGTGTTAAATTTTTGTTGCACAACAAGCTTACAAAATAATAAGAATGATACTTAAAAACAAAACGGTATATTATCTAAATATTATAAGTATCTGAAACTCAAAACAGTATATTATCTTAATATTACAAGTATCTAAAACTCAAAACAGTATCTGAAATAACATACAGTATATGATAAAAACAAAACAATATATTATTTGAATATTATAAGTATCTAAAACTTAAAACAGTATCTAAAAAATTAAAATAGTATCTCAAAACTCATAAATACAATATATTTTTTGAATATTATTTGTATGTGATACAATCAAAATAATATATCGTCTGAATATTATTCATATCGAAAAATCAAAGCATTATCGGAAACTCAAAACATATATGAAACTCAAAACAGTATCTAAAAATTAAAAATGGTGTCTCAAACTCATAAATACAATATATTTTCCAAATATTATTCGTATATGATACAATTAAAAATAGTATATTTTCTGAATATTATTCGTATCTGAAACTCAAAACAGTATATGAAACTCAAAACAATATCTGAATATGATAATTTGAGTAAGTATTTATTGTTGGAAAAATAATATCAAACTAATGTGTATACATACATATATATATATATATATATATATATATACAAATTTATATTTCAAAATATTTTTCTAGCATATTTGAAATTTTAATTATTTATTAAAACAAATATGAGTTATATAATTTAAATATGTTAATTATAATCTCTGAAATAGAGCACACCGCCTATATATATATATATCAATACCCAAAACAAAGACTAAAAACAAAAATAAGAATAAAAATTAAAAAAAAAGGAAAAAGTAAAAAATTGAAAACAGAAAATAAGAAAAAAGGAAAAATAAAAACAAATAAAATTAAAAAAAATATAAGGATAAAAAATAAGAATAATAGAGAATAAGAAAAAAATAAGGAGAAAATAAAAATTAAAAATTAAAAAAAAATA
>CATIWK010778273.1:0-12321 GCA_949634005.1 Mallotus japonicus
GGGAATTAGAATAAGGGTAGTGTCATTTAAACCTCTCGGCAATGAATTAAAGTGCAAGAATTTTAAGTAAGAGTTCGTTACATGATTCCCTACAATATGCCAATAATTCTCATAGAAACAAGGCTTCATACTATCCAAAGCCGGCGATTTTGCAGGATGTATGGAGAAGATGGCATCCTTTATCTCACCTTTTGTGAAAGGCTTTAACAGGAAGTCATTTTGCTCATTTGAAATACGTTGTTCAATGCCTCTAAAAATATCATTATCTTTTGAGCCTGAGGAGGTAAAGAGTTGCTCAAATAATTCATCAATCTTATTCATTAATCTAAATAACGATGAATTGATAATTGACACAAATTTTTAATTTAATAGTTAAATAATAAAATTTTATTCATTAATTTAATTTGAATTGTTAACTAAAAAAAAATTATTTAGATTAATGAATAAAATTGATAATTTTTTTTAATGTATATAACTTAGATTGTAAAGTTTTAAAAAAAATTATATTTGTAAAAAAATTTAAAAATTTCAAAAAAAATTAAAAATTACATATAGATTTAAAAATTTTAAAATATTTATAATCATATTATATATATTTATGTATTTTAAAAAATTTATCAATTTTATTTGTTAGTTTAAATAATTTTTGTTAATTAACCGTTAAAATTAAATTTTTTAATTTATTGAATTTAATTATAAAATTTTTTAAGAAATGTCCAATATAATTTAGTTTTAAAAGAAGAGGTTTCATAACTGGACTCAGAAAAAACAAAAAAAATTCAATATGAACTTAAAACAAAATGTGGGGTCTAATTTGGACATTCGGCCGTCACACGATTAATGCTAATTTAAAAATGTGAGGATGATAAAATATTTTATTCATAGATAAGATATGTATGGAATGGAGCAGCCTCTTATTCCAAAAAAAAAAATGGAGCAGCCTCCAATCTTCTATTATATTTACATTATATTAATTGGACGGATTGTTAACAAAGGAAAATCACGTTTCTTTGTAATCTTAATTAATTTTGCTGAGACTATTTATGGATATTACATAAGCGCATTTGTGAGATGGTGACGAAAGGATATAAATCAATTGGTGAATAATACAAATGTTTGGCTGCTTGAAATGTGCCAGCACACAAAATGTTCAATTTCTGAATTAGTTAAAGTTGCATTAGAAGATAATTAATGATGTGAAAAACCCTTTTTGTTTTTTCTCATTTGTCAACTCCACTTTTCTTTATAATAATTTATAAATGTGTCAAATTTAAATTTTATATTTATCAATCATTAATGTTGGTGTGCAAATTTTTTTTTTTTTTATAATAAAAGATATAAGGATGACTACCTTCTCTTTAATAAATTAATAATTTTCAAGTGTGGAAAAACATTTCTTCCATTAGTGGAATAAAAGAAAATATTTTCTTATACCACAGAGAATTAAATTGAATTAATTAGAAGACTTAGACTTTTAGACAAAAAAAATCTAATTTAGGCTCCGTTTGTTTGTAAAAATATTTTACCTTTAGAAAAAATATTTTTTGATGTTTGACTTCAATATTAGAAAACAATTGAAAAATATCATCTTTTGTGACATCAACACATTTTATTATTCAAATTATCTCTTTGTGCTGGACCTAATGTATATTTTTTACAAATAATCTCTTTATAATGGAGCTAATGTATGGATACAAAATTTATATGATAATTAATCTATACAAAAGAATGAAAAGAAAAAAAAAGGTAACCAGAGGAAAAAATAAAAAAAAAAGGAGGGAAAGGAGAAAAGCAGAGAAAATAAAAATAAAAATAAAAGAGGGAAAGAAAAAAAAAGAGAAGAGGTAAGAAATAAGGAGAAAACAAAAAAAAGAGAAAGAAGAAAAATAAGGAAAAAATAAAAAGATAAAAGATAAAATAAAAATAAAAAAAATTATAAAACTGAAGGAAGAAATAAAAAAGATGAACATTTTAGGTAATATTCTTTTATTTTTAAATTTTGAAAAATTATTTCTCATTCTAAGGATAGAAAAATATTTTCTCTTGTTTTTAAATTATTTAGAAAAATATTTTCGGCAAACAAACAGAACCTTTAGTTTGGAGACCGCTAATTTAGACAAAAAAAAAAGATTCAAAGTTTAAACATGCACATAGACTTAATTTTAAAAGATTTAATTGCCAAAATATAACCTGCAAGTCATAGTTTTTTTTTTTTTTTTCTTTTAACAACTAGGAGGTCAAGAGAAGAGTGGAGGATCAAACCAATAACCTCACCTTACAATGTCCATCACCTGAGCCACTAGACTATAAAGGAAGGACACCTACAAGTCATAGTTGCTTATAAGAACAACAGTAAAATATGATCAGAACCCATTTCCAAAAATATTCAGTTAGGCAAAGGAAATACCATAGTATATGCTTTTCTTTGGAAAATTTACATAAAAGTTAATTTACAAGGAGGGAAATCCTGCTTTTCTTTTCCCTTGTATATATATATATATATATCATCAACTGCCCATAGATTATCTGCTCCACAAAAATCAAGTTACATCTGAATTTCTAGCAATCACCAATCATCTTCTAGGCTGGCACGATGAAAACACATGACAGTGCAGACAAATATGAAGAATGATGTGAACTCGATCAACATAGCCCCAGTTTCAATCATGTGCGCGTGCCTAAGGATAATGGGAATTGCTATGCTCCCCACGGCCGACGCCCCAGTCAGGAATTTAGCAGCATCCATCCAGCTGCAGTGCAGAATTTTTAATTAACTAATATTGCATTTGAATGACAGCAGAAATCTAGAGAATTGCTGGTTTTCTTAACTTGAATAGGACTACCAATACCAGATAATTTATGATTTATCATTCAATTTCAAGCAGGAAAAAAGAGAATATCGTTGACACAACAAAGAGAAATACCATTTGTACTAGGTCAATTTCGAACCCACCAAAAATAGAAAAAGAAAAATTAAAGAAAGATCAGCAAGTCGTGTGTGAGTGCACACTTTGTTAACAGTTCTCGGTGAACTTTGGCAACAAAAGCCTCAAAGACCAACTGGAATCATGTTGTCTTTGACCATGACTTCAAGCGGGCATGGTCTCAGCATGATCTTTTAGTTTACATTGCTTTGAGTTTAAAATATAGTACCATGATCTTTTAGTTTAAATTGCTTTAAGTTTAAAATATAGTTTCCAGTTGATTAGCTTGCCAAATGAAGAATAGACTAGAAAAAGTTGATAAAGACCCAACTTGAGTTGAATCTGCGACCATTTATAGGTGTTTCTGCAGCACCCTCAAACAAGTATTGTCTATATTCATGAATCTAACAGTCAATAAAAGCATGTAAATTATCAAATCCAAGTCCCTGCGTTCAAATCCTCCTTTCCAAATATAACATGGAATAAAGCATTGGTCAATTAAACAGTTACACAAAATAAGATTTGGCCGCACTAATTTCTACTGGAAATAAAATATTGCAGGAGATCTATTTCAGCTTTTGCGACCTCGTAAGATGTAAATTACCATGAAAGTAATGAATATTGACCCAATACTAACTCTCACGTAGTTTTGTGCGTGCACCTGAATTAGTTGCCAAAAAAAACATGTAGATAATAGTTATAATTACATTGTAAGAGGCTTAGATTAATAACTCACCCCCCGCCATCCCGGCTGATTAGAAATTGAGTTGAGCCACCTCCAAAGAATAAACAAGGCATAGGCACCAGCACATACATGAGAGCTGTTGGACAACAAATTAACATCATCAACCACAAATGTAAAACTGAAGCATACATGTCATATACCAGCAAGCCATACCTGACAGCATTGGCCACCAGTTATTGTATATTGCACAGGCCTGCCAATTCAACCAAATATTTTTTTTAGAAGGAAAAAGCACATGCACACACAATAAGCTTATAGAGAAAACTTCATGCAACATATTTGTAGATGAGTTTGACAAAGAAAACAGAACTAATAAAGCAAATATCTCCAGTTATGTTCAAAATTATATCAGGTAGGCGTACCCCTTTTAGAAATAAAAGGAATAGAATATATTGAAAAAAAAAATCATGTAATGACTTCAAAAGCAGTTATTGGCTCTCAATCAAAAGAGAAACAAATTATCACACATTAACTCTGGATTTTCTCCTCCGGCTCCCCCCCCCCCCCCCCCCAATGTTACCTAAATTCATTCTCAACAACTCATTCAAAAGTGAAAAGCAGCCAGTGTAACTCAGAAGCCCACTACCATTAGATTCACTCTAACACCAAGTCTAAGCCCATCCATGATATAGTCAAAAGAAAATATTAGTCCACACAATCATAAGCCCTTTAAAACTCAACTTGCTGCTATTTTCCTTCTAACATCATTACCAAATTTATCAATCAGCAAATCATCAACCATTATTGTCTTCCTTTAATAAAAACACTCATGTTGAAATACAGCATCACCCAAAAGCATGGGACGAACTAAAATATCGACTTAATAGATCTATCCTTAGAAGACACGAGGAGGATAACTGTAGGATTCAAACAATTTCTGGAATTCCAAGTCCACATTATCAGCAGAGAAATCTTCAAAAAAAGAAAATTGGCAAACCATTCTTAACAACGTCCCTATTACTATTGAAGATTTTTACATCCATGTCAAAACCATCTTCCCGAACTCTTCCTCTTCGAGTCTAGAGTTCCTTTTAGATAGGTAGGATATACTAAATTACCAATACGATCAGTATCAAGATACCCATCACTTCAATGTAAAAATTAAGTTGATAAACCATACAATAAGTAAAGAGGAGGATTGAGAATAATCTCAGCATCAGTTTCTTACTTTCTCACAGATGCTATTCCTCCTACCATCAGCAACCCAATCGTTGTAATCCCCCTTCTTAATTTACTTAATCTAGTTCTCTATCTGCTTCACACTAGTTTTGTTCCCTAAAATAACCTCTTCATATCAAGGAAACTTTACTTCAACCTCGACATGTAATTATGTAAATATATGACATAATATAATTTGCGAGACAAAATTGATGAAATTCCTGAAAAATCTGACAGACATTACCAATCTCAAAGAGACATTATTCACCATCTTGAAAAATTCTTGAGATGGGCTTTCCTATGGATCTACTACCTAGAAAAATTACTCTCTACATTCATCTATTTAAACAACTCATTTCCAGAATAATAGTATTCTTCTTCAATCTTAATCAATGTTCATAAACTTCATATCATCAAAAACTTTCACATTTCGCCTTTCTTCAGTTTATCAGAAATTAAGCCCCCAAATCATCAAATATCCCCCCAACCCACCCAAACAATGGCTCTGAAATTAATTAAAAAAAAAAGACAGCCATTCTCTGATTTCTAAATGAAATAGGTGTCCCATCTCACCTGGTTAGAGGCCAAAATAAAAGGGAAATGGTTAGAGGCCTAAAAGGACCTCCCAAAATACTTTTAAGAAAAATAATATCAGTAGCTGCAATATGCTTGACCAACCTAGATCAAGTGAGAAGAATTCAAAATGATTAGATAGACCGATAATGTCCAAATTGAAAAAATTTATCAACTCAATTTTCTTAAGAGTGATTTATTAACTTGGAAGTTATTACAAATCACGAGGGGACAGGAAATAAAAGATCCAAGTTTTCAAAACTGAGTTGGATAACTTTTTTTTTTTTTTTTCTTTATACCATGACTGCATCATACCCACAACTGCCAGGACTGACTTAAGCATCCATGAACAGCAAATCTATAACCACAAAAAGAAAAGGAAGCCCAGCATCCTAATCCAATCTGACCTTGCTCAACACGGTAACATAATGTCAATTTTATTCCCAAGTCCCAACAAAACAATTATTGTAGCTAAAGGGTACAACATCATCATATTAACACCTTATGTGCACTGAAAACTGAAAAGGCTGAGGGTATCTTAAAAAAATCCTTTATACCGCATAATTCAACCAGACTATAACTAGATATCACTGCTGCCTTCTATCTTTGCCATTTCTTGCATGAAGTAATTTTTACATGCTTTCTCATCTTATTGCGAAGAATTTCCTCTCTGAAATGAAACGCAAACTATGCAAACTGCATCTAAACCAATGATTCAAGTGAAACAAAACCCCTTCTGGCTAAACTTCAAATGAAAAAGTGAATGAATTTGGCATACGAAGAAAGCTCATGCCAGAATGGAAGTCCTTGATAATATCAAAATACAATAGCCATTTAAGCCATTGTACACTACATATTTCTACTTGCTTAAATGCATCTCTCTCTCTCTCTCTCCATCCCTCCCAATTTCCACAGGGATTTTTGAGTTGACACTATACAACTGGACTTGAACATTGCTTCTTCAAAGATTAAATCTCAAGCCTGCCTCAAGTTCTAGCAAAATGAACAGGTAATGGTGATGAGGTGACACCAACTTATAAGCCCAACATGTGAGTCCTATGAAGCCATTACCTATGCATGATTACCCATTACCTAAAGTGATCGGACATTCACTGACAAAAAAAAAAAAAAATTGGCTACTTTTGGCTTGTTTCCTAGAGTTCTTCCAACTTGCTCAAGTGCCAAAATATGATCAATCCATCAACAAGGAATCAGAGAAAATATTATAAATCTTATTCTGTACTTTGCCAAGATATAAGAACCTCAAATAATTTGACTCGTCAAGTAAGAAAAATGAAGTAATATGATAAAACTTCAAGGTTCTTCAAATGAGGAGCATGTAATCTCCACCACAAAAAGTATGGACAATAAACTTAAAATTTCAGTCAGAAGAAGGAAGATAAACAAATATTTTATCTAAACATAAGTCAGTACACATGAAAACAAATTTTATTTGTTTAAGAAAAAAGGGTTGATGCAACATGATAACAGGAGCCTTGTGCCTACAAACTCATTGAGAAAACTTTAGATAACTAATAATAAAAATGCAGGGCCATCAAAATACAACCAATCTGATTGAAAACATACCAATATCTGTAGTAGAATGCTAGAAGAGAACATGAAAGCAAGTCCAGCAAGCCTGCACTTCAACTAAGACATGTTAACATTATATCTAACTCAAAATAAAGAACATGCTGAAATAAATAAATAAATGAACAAACTGCACAACTTACACTGCAGAGAAAACATCATTATCATTGTAGAATTAGCGAATCCAGAGCAGCAACACAAAAAAAAATAAAATAAAATAAAATTAGCAATGTACATTATTATTAATATGATCAAATATTAAATGAAAAAAAAAAACAAAGAAGACCCCTGACGATCAATAAAAACTAAGAATGTGGAATGAATTACAGAAACTTAGTCTCCAAACATAGTAGATTATGAATGGTAAAAATATCACAGCATACACAAAATTGTAAGTTTTGGCAGGGTACAACTCTGGACCAAAGTAACCTAAATCAAAAACTGATGTCAACAACCAATTCATCATGGAAAATCACATTCCTCGAAGCATTGAAATATTCAATAACTATAAAATGCAAGAATTCAATTCTCATTTTTTGATATACTCATAGTTTCCATAATTCAATTCTTGCAATTTTTTAACCGATTAATAACTCACATCTATTTCTCAAGAACCAAACACCACCAGTTAGCATCTAAATATAGAAACAATGCAAATAACTGCCAACAAAAATCTTATCAAGAGAACAAGCAAACTCAAATTGTCCACTATCTTAGTGAAAAAAACCCTAGACAACTGAAATTGAACCAAAAGCATAAAACAAAGAGTAAATCTCGATTAACAGATCCAATTTAAAAAAAAAATTAGATGAACTACAGGAAAAATCTACATAAATATAGATTTAAAATTACTGAAGAAACAGTTAGGTAGTTAGGCAGGTACCTTCAACTGTCATAGCCATTTTTGTTCTTCTGAGATAAGAGAAAGGATCGTCGCTGTGTTCGCTTGACGATAAAGGGATGATGCTTCCTTGCCTTTTTCTAAATAATTATAATTGTACTGGATGATGAATTGATGATGAATAATGATTGGTAAATATTCAATTTCGTCCATAGACTTTATGTCGACCAAATTTACCTCAATCTTTATGTTTTGTTGCTAATTAGATCTAACTTTTGACTCGTTTCAAATAAAATATTAATTTTATTTAATGTATTTCCTTCTTTCTAAAATAAATATTTTTCTTTATATATATATATATATATGTACTTTTTCGTCAATAAAAATGTACTTATTTTAGTTAAAAATGAAATTGTAACATTCTAGTTAAATTTACTATACACAATACGAAAAAATGTGAAGAATATTTTTTTATAATATGTTTGCTTTTTAAATGCTTATCTTTATTAGAATGAAAGAATTCTCATTTATTTATGTGTTTTATAAAATTCTAATATTTTTTTCACATCATATTAGATATAAAATTATTTATTATTTATGCTAAATCATAAAAACTTTAATCACTTTTTAAATGTACAGAAATTTATTTCTTAATAAATTTATTGCAGTGCCATTATACAATTGAAAATACATGTTGACTTTTTCCATTGTATTAAAAAAATCCATATTGACATTTTTTTTAACTTGTTAAAATGGTTTAATTCCCCACTATGAGAGAGAAAATAATTAATTTATTATAGTTAAAGTTAGATTATTATTAGTTGGTGGGATATGTATTCACATTATATTAAAATTTTATCATTCTTATAATTGTATTGAAATCATTAGTTAGAATCCATTATACTCTAAATATATTGAGATAAAAAAAAATTAAATTTATTATTAATATTTTTATGTTGATTTAAGTAGCGAGAGATTTAAATTTTTTTAAACAACGTTTGAAATTTAAGTTTTATATACTCCTTATAGAATTTATCGGAATTAAAATTTTGAATAATTGAAATTTATATGGCTGCTAAATATTGTTAATCGAAACAAAAAATTATTAATAACTAACAAAGTGTTTTCAAGGAAGCCGTACGTATAACCACATTCAATTTTATAAATTAATTTATCACTAGCTAGTATTAATCCATACCACATTAATCCAACGTACAAAAAAGATGCAAGCATGTCATGGCATTTTTTTTTAGACCTTCAAGAGCTGTAGCTTATTCAAAGAAGCTATAGCAATCCAATCCAACTCAACAGGTGACCACCGTACATTATTGATTTCAACCGTTGATCCATGCCACACATCAGGTTCTACCTCGCCACCACTATTTTCCGACCGGTAACCGGCGTCGGACACGTCCCAAATCAATACACAAGAATCATCTCCAGCCGAAGATATCTGCCGGCCGGTGACCGGAGACCAAGATATAGCATTCACACTTGCCTTGTGCTTGCATAGCTCCATCAAAGGAGTTGTTGGAAAGCGAATGTCTAAGACTACAATCTTGTTACTATCCATGCCAACTGTAGAGACAAATCTTGGGTCACTTTTGTTCCACTCTAACCTTAACAAAGGACACCCTAGCACAGGATTTTCATAAATTATTGTTGACCTTTCCTTGTCTCTTAAGTCAAAAACTCTGACCGAACCATCCCCTGATGCAGAAGCAAAAACATTGTATCCACCCCAAGAAATGTCATACACTTCTTTATCATGAGCTACCAATTGAGCATCTACGATCTCCTTCTCTATATCCCAAACTGTACAAGTAGTGTCTACACTAGACGTAGCTATACGGCCCACGTCAAAATCTGCCCAATCGAAAGAAGTTATAGCTGAACTGAACTCACTGTTCTTATTGCCATTATAGAGGGTCTTAAGCTCAATCCTGTCATCATAAATTTGCCACAGACGTAAGTAGTCACCGGAGGTGGCGACTGTGTCGGGATTCGTGCCATCTTCAGAAGGGAAGAACATGATGTTTGTAGGTGCATATGGGTGATCAAAGATTAGCCGGCTATCGGTGGTGAAATCATAAGTGTCAATATCAAATTTTACGAGTTCAACTTTGTTGCTGTAGTCTTCAAGAAAGCTTCCTATAGCTAGACGGTATTTTTGGTCATGGCGAACTGACCAAGCCATGGCATATATAGGCCATGGAGCCATGTAAGTGTAGACCCCTACTCTTTTATCTAAAGGGCTTTGCATGGCTGCTCCAAATTGAACTGAAACAAACATATAACACAACACCAAAAAGCATTTAAATTAATATTTGTTCATGACATTAAAATACATATATTATTGTTTTCTTCGCTTCATTAATTTACATACACAAATTTTATATGTATTAATAATGTCCGTAGACGCTTAATCTAATGACCAAACCCACATATAAGGATATTTATGGGGTCTCAAGTTCGAACCCCACGCCCATTGTAAGTATGATCAAAATAAATAAATAAATAAAAGAACAAATTAAGGTCTCCAGTCCGAACCCGATTGACAAATAAATAAAAACTAGGACAACAAGACAAGAATTTTCAACAGCTCATATATATTACAAAAAGAGAAGACAGACAAAATTAAAACTTACATATTTTAGGTTACTGTGTGGTGAGTTAAATTGTAGAAAGATACACAGATAAGGAAGGAGACATAAAAGGGTACTGAAGAATCGATAGAAAGAAGGAAGGAAAGTGGCGAAGGCAGCAATATATATAATGTAAGAATGAGTATGGTGAAGGGAAGGTGAAGCTAATAGTCAATGTTCACTAGTAGATGTTGGTTGGTTTACTTTACATCCAACTAAGCTAACACATTTTAACATTACATTTCATTCACTAATATACTTCCTTGATCTACTCGAAAATAATTTCCACATACCATGCATGTTTTTTCTTTAAAAATTTTGAGTATATAATTAAAATTCCGGATTTTTCTACTATCAAAGTCGTCTGATTGGAGCCCGATTTAGCTAGAAAGATTAAAAAAATAAAATAATGTTGTAACAATTTAATTGGGATAAAACAACTTATAAAAAAATTAAGTGGCAGTAGTTGGGAAAGGCATGCATTTTCCTTCCCTTCTTAGCAACGCAAAGTCTTTTTCAATTAGGTAAAACGATTATTTTTCCTATGTGTGTTAGATAGATATGTAGAAAGTTCATTCCTTAATTACATAAGATGGAGGAAATTAATTCAGATATATAATTCTAGACAATAAAGAACTAGCAAAACTATATGGCCATGTTTGGTTCATGGAATGAAATGGAATATTGTGGAATTGAATTGTAATTCTTAAGGAATAAAATAGGTATTTTTAGAATAACTATTCCTAAATAATTACTATTCCATACTTTGGTTCATAATCTGAAATTACTATTCTATTTTTATTCAATGTTTTGGTTTTTAAGCATTGCTATAAGGGATAAGTAGATTTAAGTATAAATGACATTGATATCCTTATTATTGAATTTCATTATTATATCAAAATGAAATAGCCATACAATTTTAGCATATTTTACATAAAAAAAATTAAACATATAATATATAAAAAAATTAGCATGTAAATAAAATAAATAAATTTTTTAGAAAAAATATTATTATAATTCTGATCAAAATGAAAATTTTTATTTTTTATCTAAACAACAGAAAAAAAAATACAAACATATTATTGATGTTAGAAAAAAAATACAAGCATATAATAGTAAACAAAAAAAATAGATAATGGTACTAAAATAATTTTTTTTTTTAAAGCTCCAAACTTCAAAGTACCTGAATTTTCCAAAAAAATACCCGTAGTTTTCTCATCAACCGAGAAAAAAAGAAGACCAAAGTAAAAATTAGTTAATTAAACCAAAAAAAATTAATTTTTAAAAATTTTTGAAGGCAGCACATATATTTTTAAAAATTTTTAATCAAAAAAATACAAACATATAAAATAAATAAATGTCATTTAATTTATGGTTGTCAAACTTGAGTTAAATTAAATTAAAAAATATTAAAAAAATCTAAATTAAATTATTCTAAAAAAAAGATAAAGTAATAACATGAACATTAGAAGAGCCTAAATATAAAAGATGGGTAAAAGTGGAAATAGTCTATTCCAAGGGATAAAGAATTCCTATTCTTTAGTTTTTAGAAGAATAGTTATTCTTCAAAAATTATAGAATTGTTATTCTATAGAATAGGTATTCCATAACAAAATTTGAACCAAAGCAAAGAATAGTTATTTCTTATGGAATAGTTATTCTATTCTTGGTCTATTCCGCGAACCAAACATGGCCTATGTTTTGATTTAATGTATGCATATGCTTAACTTATATTCAGCAAAAACAATTGTTGGTTTTAAAACTAACTAAGTTAATAAACATAATCAATTAATTAGCTTAAGATAATTTGGTTTTTTTTTTGTTAAACTAACATAATCAACATAA
>CATIWK010778340.1:0-15273 GCA_949634005.1 Mallotus japonicus
TAGTAAAATATTATTATAATAATCCATAAATAAAAATTATTTATTAAAATATATTAATTTGAAATGTTACATTTTAATATTTTATTTATTTGATAAATTTATAGTTAATTAAGTTTCAGTTATAAATAAATAAAAAATAAACTTCTTAAGAAAATGACAAACTTTTATTAATGAACATTCAATTTTCAAAAAAAAAAATCAATTTTGATTTCTAGAAAGAATTTGAAAAATTAAAGGTAAAAAAACAAAAAAAGAAACTATACACGTTAAGAAAAAAAAGAGAATACTTTAATGGCACGTACACATTAACAAAACAAGGGTAATGACGTGTTAAAAAAAACAAGGATAATGGCATGTGTAAGGACCCCTAATTCATTTTGCAAGATGGACAGAGGTTCATAGTATAATTTGCGTATTTTGTGTGTGTATATATGTGTATATATATAACATAATTCAGGAGATTTTAGATTCAAACCTTCAAATTCATTTAATTTTTTTTTTTTCAAAATTCGATTAGTCGAAAATCAAACAAAAAATTCAGTAAACTAAAGAATTGAACCAAACCAATTAAATCATTTCAATTTTCATTTTGGTTTTTATAAATAAAAAAATTCGATGAGTTAAAAAAATCAATTAAAGCTTAACCCTGCTTGGGGCATATAAATTTACAAATTACATAGGTAAATTGAAACACAAATTCAGTTGTGATGTTCGAAAATTTTTTATTTATAATGTGAACTTTTCATTTTTTCTCGTCAATTTAATCCAACTCCTATGAAGGTTTTTATGCGTGTCTCAAAACTCACATGATACTCTCAGTTGATAAAATATATATTACATTTTTCAAGATAAATAAAAATGACTAGAAAAATCCAATATTAAAAAAAATCAAACAATTAAAGAAAAAAAGTTATTAGGCATGTGAGCAGCTACGGTTGCACTCGTCGGCCTGTTGGGCTTGAGCCGTTGGGTTATAGTTGCAACCAGGTCCAAAACCTCCAGGAACGATCATGGAAGGTGTAGTTTTCTAAGGCTGCATTAATTTGGGCTTCAACATTATGTCTTAGGACTTGAATCATGATTATCAAAATTTTAATCAGGGATATTTTTCATAAATAACTAAAAAATGGAAAAAAAATTTAAAATATAATTGACTTTATTTCTTTAAAAAATAAGGAATTTAGCAATATTTATTTTAAAAATATAGTGATTGTTTTTATGTATTAGAAACAACTAAAAACGATCCAAACCATTGAAACAAATACGAAAACAATCGAAACAATTAAATAAAATAACAAATAACACTTTATATTTTTTCAAGCCAATCCAATAGAAATAGAAACAAAACAACAAAAAGCAACTAGAAATAATCAGAAACAACTGAAACAATAGCCAAAACAACCAAATAAAATAACAAATAACGTATTAGATGTTTTTAAGCCAATTAGTGAAAATAGAATCATAATAAAAACTCAATCGAAATAGAATCAGAACAAGAAAAAGAAGAATAAAATTTAAAAATAATCCAAGTATTAACAACCAAAAATAATAAAAATTATCACCTACCCATTACGATTCAATTGTAAGACGATGGTTTTCAATTGTAAGACGATGGTTTTTAAAAACAAAAAAAAAAAGGAAAAGTAAAAATTTATAATATGTAAGAAGAAAATTTAATTAGAAAGTTTACAAAGCAAAACATCTTGATTAATACTAAGGCTATTTTAGATTTAAGAGAAAAGATAAAGAGAATAGAGAGAAAAAAAAAATGAAGAGATGTAGAAAAGATGAAGAAAGCAATGCAACAAAAAAAGCAAAAAAGAGAATAACGAAGAGAAAACACCGTAGGACTAAAAAAATATAAAAAATCGTGTCATATGAAACACATGAGAAAAGCAACTGTATATTTGAAAATATTTAGGTTAAAATTAGTCTACAATGTAATTTTTTCTTTTAATTAAAAGACATATTTATATTTTGAAATATATTTGTATATCAAATTTTAGAAATTTCTTTAAAAATATCTCAAAACTATTTAAATAAATTTAAAAAACTAAAAATACGATTATAAATTGAAAATGTCTTTCTTATTTAAAAATACATTTCTTTATTGTTTTCTTAAATAAGAAATAAAATAAATTAAAAACGAGTTATATTTATTTTTCTTCACTAAATAAAATAATTTATAATTATATGATTAATTAATAGTAATAAATACCTCTGCATTTTTAATATTTATGTATTTTTTTCATTTTTTATTTTCTGTATTTGAAAAAAATATTTCACTTTTTTATTTTTATATTTTCATTTTATGTTACTTAAATAAGAGAATGCATGTATGATAGGAAGAGTTTTAAATAAATTGATTTTTAATTATAGTTAGAACAGATTGAATGATTTTTGTTTTATTTTTTATTTAGATCCTTTCGTATAATTCATGCTAAAGATGTTATATTTGATATTCGATCAAATTGTTTTCAAACTAATAGCTAAAAATGCTAAAGCAATAGAAAACCAATTTGAATAATGAAAAATTATGATTCAAGCATATTCTTATAAACATAGCTAATAACTCAAAGGTCAACTAATCAATAAGGATGATGGTCTTTTTTTTTTTTTTTTTTTTTTTTTTTTTACAAAATGATGATATTATAGCATCTTCAACCTATAACACCAAAATGCAGTAAATTTTATTTCAAAATACGATTTTTATAATAATTTTATTCAATATGCATTTCTTTTCATATCTTATTTTATATCATTTATACATTTAACAGTTTGCACCCATATTTATCTTATATATATATCCAATAAAAATATATTTTATTATTTATCAAGTTTGTTAAAATTATAAATTAATTTTTTCTTGCTTTTTTATAAGAGTGATTTACTATTTTTTTTTTGAAAGTAGAGTGATTTACTATTTATATAATAATTAAAACTAAAATTACATATAAAAATTGGTTGTCCAAAAATATTTAATTTCAAAATTCTATATTATAAAAATTTGTTCTAAATTATTGACATTTAAAGTTAAAGAGTTCATTAAAAAAAAAATGAGAGGTCAATATTTACCGTGGAGTTACAGTCCGACAGCAAATTTGCATTTTTTTTAAAAAAAATTAATTAAAAATGAAAATTTGTTCTAAATAATTGACTTTTAAAGTTAAAGAATTCATTTTTTTTTTTTTTAAATAGAGAGGGCAATATTGCCGTGGAGCTACAGTCCAACAGCAAATTTGCAATTGGAGTGTAGCTCCACAAGGTTTCAGGCTCTCAGCGTAAAGTCTGGCGTGTGTGATTGGAGAGAAATTTTTGTACTTCATGCTGAAATTGCAGTGGGTTGGGAAATGCCCATTAACTAACTAGTAATTCAATAATTTATTCAATTATCTAAACTTGGTTGCACCACCTCACTCACTGTTTTAAACTACTAATTTTAAATTAATTTAGCTAGACACTAAAATTGTTTCTAACTAAATTTAACAAAATTAATTAATGAGAATTGTTTAAGGGACACAAAATAAGCAAAGCCAAGATGGAGTCATGGTCTCGGTGTTTAATGAGTTAAAAGTCACATTAATATTTTAATTAAAATAATAAAAATAAAAATTTAATAGCTTATAAATAAGTATTAAATAATTAAATATTATTAATTTAACCTTTCAAATGATTAAAGACATGATTATTACTCCCTCTATTTTTTTTAATTATCGTTTAATGTTTATGCACATAGATTAAGAAATGTAATTAATATATGTGTAAAATATTATACTACCCTTATAATAATTCCCTCAATCAATTATTAGTTTTGTATAGAGTCCCAAAAGAAATAGATATCCATTTAATTAATTCTCCTATATTAAATAAGGGTGAAATAGAAAAAAAATAGTTAAAATATATTGATAACTTAAAACGTCAATTATTTAGGAACAAAAATAGAATCCTAAAACATCAATTATTTAGGAAATAAAATTTTTGGGGAAGAAGATAATTGACTAAAACAATTTGATATATAAGCACTTCACAAATCATACATGTTCTAGAAATAAGTGCAGATATTTAAATATTTGATAAGACACGTAAATGTTCAACAACAATAAAAAATTAAATCAATTTATGACAAGATAAATATAGTAAAAAAAATCCAAATCTTGTACGAAAATTAATTTTATTCTCTCTTTACTTTTTTTTTTGAAGCCTATTCTCTCTTTACTTAAGTAGTACATAAGGAAGGTTTTGAAAAATTAAATCAATTTATGACAAGATAAATAGTAAAAAAATTAAATAAATTAAATTTTGGATAAAATTAAATTTAGGAAGGTTTTGAAATATTTAAGAATTTCTAAATTTAGGATATCTCCTTTGTTTTTATAAAATTATTAGAATTTAAAATTTATTAGACTCTAATTAATTTGAATAGAATTACGAGAGCGGTAAAAATATTTAATAATTAATTAATATTACTATATATATATATAATTTGAACGCAAAATATACTAGAGAAGCTAGTTGGGAATTTTTTTTTAAATAAATGAAAGTCAAAAGAAGAAGAAAAGAACAATTAAACCCATAATTTTAACTTACAATATCCATCATCATCGTAGGTTGGGAAGATTAGATAGCCAATATGTAGACCATAAAAATTAAGCAAGTGGCTGACTAGAATAACATTATACAATAGATAGCCTATCTAGATATCTTTCTTAATTTCAATTGAATATAGTTTACAACTTGTCCACTCATAGCACTTGCTCAAATTCCATTTAGCCACCTTCTAATAAATACATTATACCAACACACATATGATATCACCATCATAGTGTTCTTTAAAGTTCATTCTTAAATTTGATAAAAATTTTATTTATTTTAATTACTATTACATTATTTAATAACTAAATTTCTAATATATATATTCTTATTAAATAAATATAAAATAACCTATATATGTATATATTAATTATTTTATATTTATTTAATAAGAATATAATATTTAATTTTTTTTATTACTAAATCCTCATTATAATAATGACAAAAAAATCACTTTCCAACATCATGTTTGTGACATCTACACCAATAAATAACAATTAATATAACAAATAAATAAAAGTAAAATATCTTTCTCTAATATCTTTTCTCTCTTTTTTCTAAATCCTTATCCATATGTCTTGTCATTTATCATTTCTTTTTTTTAGCTTCTTCACTTCAAAAACACACCAAAAACCAAACAAACATAAACCTTTTAGCTTTCCTCATATCTCAGTTCTCTCATCTTGTAGTTGTAGTTAAAGCCTCACATTCTTTGTTGATGGACAATAGCCTTTCAAGCAGCCAAACAGTCCTTTCTCTTCATTTTTTACCATCCGCGGTAAAATCTGTGTCCCTCCATTCTTTTTTACCTTCCAATTTAACCCTCAACTCCCCCAATCGGACGCAATTTAATCCTACTACTTTCCTTCGCCAGAGGAGGAAAGTACTTCGGCCGCGGCCGCCGCTTCCTGCTGTTTTGGTTGTGGCCAGAGCAGGTTTTAGCCACTGTGAACCTAGCAGCAGTAGTAGCAGTAGCTTTAGCTTGAACACGCCGCTTGAGCCGTGTTCGGCAGCCGGAAAGTATTTGAGTGGCGTGTTTCAAAATCAGAGACAGTTATTTCATGTTGCGGTGGCTGATGAGTTGAAGCTTTTAGCTGATGATCGAAACGATGCCGTTTCTCGCATGTTTCTTAGCTCTCTCTCCGATGAAGCTTTGCTTCACAGGTTAGTTGCTTCAATTTTGCATTACTAGCAAATATTCAATCAATCGCAATGCTTAGATTTGTTTTGTTGATCAATTATTTTTGTCATGACGATCGTATGCTCGAAATAAGTACAATCTATTAAATGAGGGATGTAGGATAAGATAGAATTTTTTCTATGGATTTGTATTGTGAATCTTTGCCTATTCATATCACCTGTTTTTTATGCTTGTCTTGTAATTTGTGGCTGATGCTGCAAATGATGATCTATGTGGTTCAAGCTTACCACATTAAGCTCGTTAAGCTTGAATTTTGTGAATATGCACATGCTGTTAAAAGCGTGCTAAATCACATTTTGCTTTCAATGAGAATATAACAGGAAAAGTTTGATGTATAATATGGTTTGTATTATATTTGCATTTATAAATTGTCATCCTCCTACATGATGCAGGTATTTCGGAATTAACATGCAAGTGTACCTTAAAAGAAGCCATCTATGAGTTTTATCTCATAAACTCTATATTGAAACTAGGATGAATGCCTAGATTTTGTTATATCTAGGAGAACATGTGATTTGGGTGATACTAGGCGTATTAGATGCAAATGGAGGCTAGCTATTTAATGTTGTTGAGGACTTATAGGGAAGTCAAGTTTCATATGCTAACCCTTCAGAATGAGCCTCATTTCCTGAAGGACTTTTCATTGAATACTTGGAAACAGATAACTTGTTAGTTGTTATATATGTGCATATCATCAAGACTAATTTCTCTTCTATGTTAGCTTCATCAAAGAATAATCAGGGCTTTTTGAGAACCTTAGTTTTATTCCGTTCATTTTTTCTTATCTTATCTTTTTTACCCTGACAAAGTCAAGTAAATTATGAAGGAGAGGGAGAATAAGCTAATGATGTGGATAACGCACTTATTGAACTGTGGATATGTCCACTCAGTCTGTTGATGTCCATAAATTCAGGAATTAATGATATTCCTTGTAACAGTAAATTTGTGTTGTGCTGAAGTGTAGCTTTGTTTTTTCTGAAAATAGGTCTGCTCCTAACTATCCTTTCTCATTGAATGGTTTGCCAAGGCTGATTTTGATTCTATGATTGTGCTTTTGATTTCTAACTTTGAGAATCTGAATCGTTAATTCCTTCCATGTTTCACCCAATAGTTTATTTTACTCTGTTAACTCTTTTCAATATAAATTACAAAGAACGTTTTAAAAAATTTAAATGAAAAGACCTGTCTGCTAAATGGGAATAAGTTGAATGACAATATAATCCTGATATGAAGAGTGCCTTATACCATGAAAGCATGCTATCATTGCAATGACTTTTATTGGCCAATGTATCGGCTGGTGCTTCATGTGTGGCACTTCTGCTACCTTAAATATGGGACAAAGGAACTACTCCAGAGTTACTTGGTAGGATGAAGTTTCTGTATGTGGATGTGTTGTCATGAATCACTATTTTTTTTTTTTTTTTTAGAAAAACGAAAAAACTAATTCAGTGTTATTTCTGAATGCCAGGAGAATTGCTCAACTGAAAGGGCATGAGTGTCAAATTGCTGTTGAAGATGTTATGTACATGTTAATATTTTCCAAATTCTCTGAGATTAGAGTCCCTTTGGTTCCAAAGCTCTCTAGATGCATTTATAATGGCAGACTAGAGATAGGGCCTTCAAAGGACTGGGAGCTGGAGTCCATCCATAGCTTTGATGTTTTAGAGATGATTAGGGAACATGTCTGTACAGTAATAGGCTTAAGAGCTAATTCTAGTGTCACAGACAGTTGGGCAACAACTGAGATCCAGCGACTCCAGCTTGGCCGAGTGTATGTGGCTTCCATTTTATATGGTTACTTCCTGAAGTCTTCCTCCTTGAGGCATTATCTGGAACGGTGTCTAGCTGTGCCCTACCATGATGTTCATCTTAGCTGTAGGACTGCCTGTCAGTATCCTGAGTCATTATCTCATGGACTAACAAAAACAAATCTTGTATTTGGTTGCATAAGCAATGTGCAATCTGGTTCAATAGGTCAAGGGTCAAGTAAGCAGGACTGCAAGCGTGAAAGACTGAGGTTCTATGTGATGGGTTTTGATGCAGAGACATTGCAGAGATGTGCAAAAGTGAAATCTAGAGAGGCTGTGAATTTGATTGAGAAGCACAGTTGTGCGCTTTTTGGGGATGACAAAACTGGTTTGCTTGAGGATGATGAAGTGATTTTGACATCTTTTTCAAGCCTCAAGAGATTAGTTTTAGAGGCAGTGGCTTTTGGTTCTTTCCTTTGGGACACAGAAGAGTATGTCAATTCCATATTTAAGCTCAATGAAAATGAATAGAAGAGAGAGGAGGTAAATAAATAAAGGATTGGCGATCGAGTTCTACTCGCTTGTACATATGAGTTTGATTTCTTCTTTTATACTTATTTTCTAGAACTTAGCAGTTTGTTGTATAGTGTACATATAGATTGAATAATATGTACAGCCTATAAACTGTTAGCGTGACTTCTGCTTCTACAATGAAGTGTTGGTGCAAGTTTCAAGCGACGAATAATACAGTGTTGAGTTTCTGATTCATGATCTGTGTAATTACTATGTCATATTGGGATTGTTGATTCCTTGTAACAATTGAAAATGGAGTTGAGGAGCCACAACTTGTAGCTTCTCACTGAAAGCAAGTCAAGAACAGGGAGCTGATTTTGTCATCAAATCTGTTGAGTGCAAGTTCTTGCTTCATAGCCTTTTGCTTAGGGGGTGAATTTTCATAGACTTTTGCTTAGGAGGTCAATTTCCATAGCCTTTTGCTTCACCAGATGGTGTATCCCTAGACGTCCCTTGCAATTTTCAGCTTGAACATTAATCTTTGATAGCCAGGCACTTCGGCTTAATATCCCCCCTAAAAAGACACTGCCAATTGCTTGCTTCTAGCCTCTGGCGTGTGTATTAAGTAATATCATATTTAAGCTTTAAAGTAGGTAAATGATTCAACATTAACCGATAATCATCGACAGGCTAAGAAGCCTTTTGTTAAAACAGTAATTTGTGCTGCCAATAGAAATTAATTGGAAAAGAAAGGATTTTTTTGTGAATATGTTGCACACTTTCTGCATATTGTTCAATCAAAAGTGATTCTGTAAATATTCACTTCCCATTGAAAACATGCCAACTGGAAAATGTTTGAAACGCTTGGCAGAACGCGGAAAACTCTTGTGTTTGAAAATTATAAATTCCCGATGATGATGCAGTGCACCTGTGGTTTTTTGGTTAAAAATCTGCGGCTTCAGCAACCAACTTGTATGGCTACAAGCAAATATTTTTAGCTTACAAGTCTATGTATATGAAGTCACAAAATAATACAACATGAACCCGTATGACATCTGTGCAGTAATGGTACTAAAAGAAGTACAATATTTGCAGCTTTTTATAATTTTATTCTAATTTTTACAACCTAACAAAAATATTATAGTTTAATCAATTATTGACAATTTATTACTATATGTATTTTAGTCAAAATAAATAAAATAAAATATATACGTGGTGTTAGAATGGTTTTTTTTTTTTAAGTTTTTTATTAGAGTACAAATTGTGCTAGATTTGTAACCAATTAATTAAATTAGAATACTTTTATTAAATTTAAAAAAATTTAATTACTTAATTAAGTAAACATTTTTAAAAAACAAATTTGCAAATCACAAAGGTTGATAAAATTAATTAAGTAATTAATTGATCAGCTGGACTTTAGGATCCAAATGGCAGACTTTAATCATTTAACAAAATAAAGTCTTTATTATATAATAAAAACAACCACATAGGTTCTTGATTCGTGAGTTGAAGTCTACTCTTTTAAATAGTCAATGCGTAAATGACATTTTAAACTAAGGATTAGTTAAGATTTAGTAGGCTAATGTTGGTTTGCTGAATTTCTTAGAAGATGTGATGAGTGAAGACAACAACTACCCTGCATTACACTTCACGCATAACAGATCATCATATAAAGAATAATATTCAACGGTTCAAAACTATATAAACTAATAATCTTTTCTAAAAACCAACTTCTTTTCTTGAAAACAATTTTTTTGTTTGTTTGTTTGTCTTTCTTCCTTGATTATCAAGATTCTATCTTTCACAACTTTGGAATTCTATCAGAAATTCATCGACTTCGAAAAAAAGAATTATGATAATTTTCCTTGCCAAGTTGATTTTTCTTTCTATAAACACGCTATCAAACCTCGTTTCGCGCTTAATCTTCACTCTCACAGCTCATGTTCTTGTGCTGATCATTCAAGGATTCAGGCTACCTGGGCAAGCTGCACATGGCGCATTACAACAGGTTGCAGAAGCTATCAAGACATGTTTTCAGTACTTCTTGGAGCTGATAATGGAGTTGATAAGTAGCATAATATCTAGTGCTTTTGAATTTCTGGTGGAAGCTGTTACAGGGTCTGCTGCTGTTACAGGATCTGCTATTGGAGGTCTGGTGGAAAAATCAAGAACTGCCTTTGATGGGTTGTTGAAAGATTATTTACCTGAACTTGCTGCAGAATTTTCAGAGATGATTTCTGGTATTGTTAATAATTTGTGGGAAAATTACAAGGATGCTATTGGATACATCACTGAAAATGCTTAATTTTATCAGTAATATTTTCTAGTTTTTTTTCTTTTTTGTTTTTAGTCTTCTTGTATCATATGATTTTTGCAAGTACATGATGTCAAAACTCAGTGTTTAATCTAAATTTTAAGAAGATGATGACCAAACTATTGTTTCCGGCTAATTAGATTTCTCTTTGCCTTGGTCACCACCACCTATCACACTTCTGTAGACATATTCTAAAATTTTAATGGTACCAGCACAGCTTGACCATACCAAATCGCTGTTATTTTTGTTCAAACAATTATTCATAGATATCAGGGAAGAATGTTCAATGGCAACTTGGTTGACTGATTGTGATCTTCTAGATTTGCTTGTAACATTCAACTATAAATTCTTGATCCCCAAGATCCAGAAACTTCAAATTGCAATTTTCTGTTGCTTCAGGGGACTCCAACATTTTTCTCTGGTAAAAATGATTCATTGTGTTAATTAAACCAGGCATTTTTTTTAAATAAGAATTAAACCAGAGTATTAATATCTAATTTATGTGAATAATATTGTGTTACTAGCTTTTGAGGGCAAATCTTTCATTGTAATTTTGACAATAATAAGGTCGCTGCTGAAGGAGACAGACAGGGAAAAGGTGGAAGGAAAATAATAATCAATTGCATAGAACGTTCTGCGCGGATGACTTGGTACGCGGGCAACCAAGTCTTGGTTTTTGACATATTTGCACCAAAGATGTGCTGCCTGAGACTCTATGAGGGTCTTTGCTTGCTCCTACGTTTCGAGATTTTTCATTTCCAATTTTTCTTTCAAAGAAGCGTTAACTGTGGAAGATTCTTGCTTCCATCCAAAAGATTGCATCCAATAGTTGAATAAATGACCGGTAATGTTTTATATTTGACCAATAAAATATAACATTTATATATATATTACAAATCTACCTGTTATGTATAATACGTCTAAAATAGACAATAATTTTCAGTTAACTATTTAAATACTTTAAAGTTTGTTGCGTGGTGTCAATGAGAGAATAGTTTAACAGTCACTTCTTTCTAAATGCATCATGAGATGTAGAGTTGGAATTGTACTAGCATCAATTTATGAAATTATTTCTACGTGATTTGAAAGGGAGCGCTATTTATTATAAAATTTATCGATATTTAGATCATATGACATCTTTATTAATAAAATTTTTTTTGTTACTTTGCAGTCTTTACATTTTAAACATGTAAAATATAAATTCTTTTACTTTTAATTAATTATGTTAAATTTTTTTATCATCCATAATTAATATAAGTTTTCCATGAATCATTGGACATAATTTTTTTTAATGTTACGGAATATTAGCAGAACATACATTTTTTTTACAGTACAATCATATTAACTCTACAATTACACTCTAAAAAAATCCTAGCTGCAGTCTTCTTTTTTTTTTTTTGTTTTTTTTTTTTTGTTTTTTTCTCTTACTGCGATTTCTCCTTAAAACTTTCATCTCGATTGTGGTTGATCACCCTTTTGATCGGCGTTGGTTATCCTTTCTATTTCTATTTTATTTTATCCTTTTTATTTACTTTATTTTGTTTTTCTTTGATCTATTTGTTTTTTAAATTGAAATTGTTGAATCTGCCTTCATGAAGTTCTTACCCTTGATGAGATGACTTTTAATGAGATTTTTATGGTTTCTCTCAATAGAGTTTGCATATCTTCTGTTGGTATTTTTGTAATCGAACTAGAGAGTCGATCCGTCAATGCAATTGAAGAATAGTAATAAGAAATTTCATAATTAGTTTATTATTTTTATTATTTTTTTCATCAAGATGTACTCTAATTAATTTCAATGAATGAAAGATTCATCTTTTCTCTAAAAAACAATCACACTCGATTAAACTAAATTAATTTTATAATATGGTTCGATAGTATTCACTTCAATGGGATTTAAACTCAGATAATGTAACTTAAATGTGGGAGATTCTTTTTTCCAACTAATCCAGCATCATTTAGCACAGAAGATGCACTTGAGATGCAGAATAAAAATTTTCTATTAATTATTGATAGTAGCTCAGGGGATGACGTTTCTGTTTTATAATCCATCCTGAGGTTATTCACAATAAAATAAAGAATTAAACCCCACTTTTAGTTGAGTGTTGGTAATGGTGGTGCATCAGTTTTGGTCAAATCAAAATTTTGGCATGGCTTCGATTGTCTTATGTCTAAATTACATTGGCAATTTTGTGTGCTTGTGTTATAGCATTTTATGGTGTGAAAAGATTAATGCTAATTAAATATAGGCATACTGGTATCAAAAATTATAATTTTTTCAAATTTTGTAAATTTATACCGAATTTTAAAATTTGACAAATTATTTACAATTTTAACACAATTGTAATTTGATCAATATATGACATATAAGGTGAAGTAGTTAATCTCTATTTTTATGAATTTCACATCCACATCATCTACTAATTATAATATATAGTTAATTAGACTTCAATCACAATAATGTAAAACAAATATAAAATGGGAATGAAAATTTTATTTAATTTATAAAGACTATATTCATCTCCTTTTTTACATAGTTTAAGCCTTCATATTAATGTGAGACTATAATAATAAATGTTAGCTAATTCACCTTAAATGCCACATATGTATTTTATTTTTTAATTTAAGATCAAATCACGATTGTGCTAAAATTGCAATAATATGTTAAATTATACTAAAATTGCAAATAATATGCCAAATTGGGCTAGTTTTACTAAATTTTAAAGTTTCATATGAGTGTATAAAAAATTGAAAAAGTTGTGATTTTTTTTTTATAGCAATAGGCTTAAATATATACGAGTACTGTGTGTCTGTCTTTCAAATTCTAGTCCCCAATCCGAATACAGATGAAATCATGATAAAATTTATAAGGGCATGTTGCCACCTTTAATTCTTCGCAATTGATCTTATGTACCTGGTAAATTTAATTCTGCTTAATTCAAGGCATTTTCCTCAATAGAGCATATTGTGCTCAGATCTGGAGGGGATCTGAATGTATTGCAAGTACTTAAATGTAATGGTCTAATTCACATTTTAACTTGATAAAATGATTTCTAGCCGGATAAAATGATAGATCTATCATTTTTGTTCTCGTGAATTAACTAATCAGCTTATACAAGTATTTGATTTTTAAATTTTAGATATTTAAATGTTAGATTTCAAATATAAAAATTTGAGATTATTTCAAATTCTCATAAATGAATTTTTAAATTTGTTATGGATTTCAAATCCTTATTAATACAAATTTGCATAGTGGCCAAATAATTGTTTTGGTCGAAATCCAAATTCATGATCAAATCTCTTACATTTAAATATAGACTATAATGGATGTATATTACATGAGACCTTAAATTCATTGTCGAAAATGATTTTGATTTGTGAAGTGATTGTATGCTCATCATGTACGCATATGAGAAAGACATTGGAATACTTGTAGTTGATGGAGTTGAAATTTAGAAGAGATGAAATTGTCATATCACGAATGTTATTTAGAAAGAATTTTTAAGTTTCAATAGAAATTATGAATTAGTAACTAAGGAAATAAGGATATATATATCCGTAATCCTGTATCACAGGACCCGATAGCAACAGTATTGTCGCGGTCTGCGAAATTCCCTTCATACATGAAGGCCACCTAAAGTTTCAACATGGTGCAGGATTGTTAATTAGTTGCTGGTCTCACAGCTCACCATGCTCTCACCAAGCTGTTGGTATCAAAGCTTTAATGGAAGTGGTGAGCAAAACAACGTTCTGATCACTAGTAGCCTCAGGTGGCATTGGCTCAACTTATTTACAGCCACATGAATCCATCAAAAGTTTAGGAGCTGATATGGTTCTTGATTCCAGAACACTAGGCGGAGCAGCATGCATGCCTAGCTGGCAGTAAAATGGTAATGTAATAGATATCATCCCAAGTCCTAGGGCAATGCGTCCTTTTGCTCTAGAGAAAGTCAGCCTCTCTAAGCAGTTGGTGCCCGCTTTTGTCTCCAAAAGGTGAGAACTTCGAGTATCTTCTTTGTCAAGTTGGTCAGGTGAGGGAAGGGAAGCTGAAAATAGTGGTGGACTTAAAACATCCCTAGAGCAAAACATAAGGTGCATACATATATATGGAGAGAGAGGATAGTGATTTATGTAACTAGTAGCTACATGAATAGTAATATCTATGGAAGTGAAACTCCTTGTACACCCTCCCCTTCCATTTGTATGTCTTCCTGTATATGAGATCATATATGTAATTTTAATAAAAAAAATTTGTCTTTTAGTGACTATAAATGTCACCATTAATGACTTATATATACGTGTGTTTGTCAGGCTACTTGGCAAGATCCTTGTTGTGCTACACACATATATATGGCAATTATAATTTCTCAGAATTTTCTGACTAACGCTTATATATATTCAAACAATTATTTTTTTATCAATAGAGATATTAGAAGGTGGAGACGTGTTTGGGAGGGGTTTAGGAGAGGGGGAGTAAGGGGAGGATACCTTTTGAAGGTTGTTTGGGAAGAGGCGGAAGGTGGAGGAGTGGTAAGGAGAGTTCAATCACTATCTGTACAACAAAATGAGGCCATTTCTTTACACCCCAAATAAAGGTGTAAGGAAGGGAAGGAGGGATACACTTTTCTCTTCCAACTATATCCCTGTTTGTAAATTAAAATTCCAAACTTATCCTTACTAGCTTTTTTTTTTTAAAAGGAAATGAGCACTGCATTAACACAAATCAGAAGCAATAACATCAACTAAAAACAGAGGACAAGCCTCATAAACTAAACGGCAACCAGACATAGAACCAGACATCCTAGCAAGGACGTGAGCTACCTGGTTCGCTGATCGCGGCACAAAGCAAAGATTGCAATTAGCAACATCTTGAAGAATAGACTTACAATCACTAACCATTAAACCAA
>CATIWK010778476.1:0-16956 GCA_949634005.1 Mallotus japonicus
ATAAATATGTAAAAATGGTATAAATGGTAGAAAGATAAAACTATAAGAACTTAAATTTTTTTTGATCTTACAAACTTACACTTCAATTCCTAAAAATAATGGCAAAATAGAGTGAAGGATGAATTAATGTAACAGAAGTAAATTTAAGAAATATCTCAATATATTCCCTAAAGGGATCAACCAATATGATCAGAACCAACAATTCAATTATCACTTATGATCAGAGCCAACAATTCAATTGCTGCTGAGGGATCAAAGACCGCTTATGATCAGAACCAACAATTCAATTATCACTCCAGATATTGATAGAACGCCTATTATCAAACCTCCACAAAGACCTGAAGCCAACAAAGGGAAGATTTTGCATACACTACATTAACTCAGCTTGGAGCTTGTAATATCTACTTTTGAGTAGGGATGCACAAAAATCAACCAAACTGGTCAAACCAAATTGATCCAAATTAGTTCAAACAAAAAATTGTGGTTTAGAGCGTTTAATAGTTGATTATGGTGTGAAATTTTTTTAAATCAAATTTTTGGTTTGGTTATGGTTTAGAAAAATAAAGATCCAATAAAACCAAACTGAACCAATAGTATAATAATACTACATATGTTTTTCATATTTGTAGAATAGTAGTTATGTGTCATATAGTCATTATGCAACTATAATCTAATATTTTTTTCTTTGTCAAAAAAGTAGATATTGTTCTAGTTTATTATTATTATTATTATAAATATATAATATGAATTTTGTAAATTATTGTATTTTTAGTGGATTTTACGAGATTTATTATTAAGAATTTTAATATTTATATTCTTCATTTATTTTTTTTTTAATAAACCGACCAAACCAATCATCTAAAACGATTTCAAATATCATTAGTTTGAATGATTTTTAATGATATTTAGTTTGGTCAAGAGTCCTCATATTTTAAAACCGACTTTATTGGTTTGATTAGAAATTTAAATTTTAAATTGACCAAACCGAACTATAAACACCCCTACTTTTGAGAACTATAGATACCTCAACTTTAATTTTTAAAAGCGACTAGTCTTTAACTCACACAATGTGTAGTTAGAATTTACCATTTTACTAAAAAGTTAATTCAAAATATTATATTCAATAGAATAATTTTTTTAAAAAAATAATATTAAATAAATTTTGAAAAAATTATTAAAGGTATTAATTAAATAAATAAAATATTCGTTGAAAAAATAATTGAAAGGAAAAATTTATAAAAATTATTCACTATACTTTTTTTTGAGGAATTATTCACTATACTTAATATATAAAATAATGCATTTGATTACATTAGATTAATTTATGTTCATAAACTATTTTAATTATAAAAATTTCAAGATGAAACAACAAAAAGTCAAAATAAAGATGTATTCTATCATTATACTTTCTTAATAACCATCATTAGATAACAAAATATACTTTTATTCAATGGTGATAAAGACAAAGTAAAACAAAAGTAATAAAAAAATAAATTACCATAGAATTTCTCCAAAATAAAATAATGCTTAAATTATTTTAATATAAAAATTTGAAAAGATATAAATATTAAAACAATAATCTCATATTTATGCTAAAAAAAGCAATAGTCTCATATGTTGGTTAATTACAAGCAATACAAAAGTTTGGTAATTAAAATTTAATAGAAAAACAGAGAGTTTTTTTTTTTTTTTTTATCATAAAATGCAAAAATTAAATAAAAATTTGACAATATTTATATAATCCAATAAGAGTAAATCCTATTTGTTGTTCCAAAAAAAAAAAAAAAAAAAAGAGTAAATCCTATTTGTATTAGAAGAACATGAATTGATGAATTTTGCATTTAATAAGAGAACACACAGCCTTCGGTCTTTCTATAAAATTGAGTTCTTTTTATTGTTTTTGTTTTGGTTTTAATCGGATGACAGTGCCTTGTGCTCAAATGAGAAACGAAGCAATAAAGTCAATACTCGGCAATTTGAAGTGGGTATCAGCTTCTGGTTTTCGCATATCAGTGGCTGGTGGCGTTATTGGTGTTGCTGGTTTGGTTTTGGCTTTAATTAAAGATCACAACTTTGAAAAATTAATTCCACAACCTTGGTTTTCTCATAGAGAAACTCATCTCCAGAAGCTCTATTTAGTTCCTGGCTTGCAAAATCTTGGCAATAATTGCTTTTTGAATGTCATATTACAGGTATGATGACTTTTTGGCTATTGGGTAACTTTTATATCCCTGTTTATGAATTGGGTTCCGTTTGGTTAGTGGAAAATTTGATAGAAAAAACAGAATTTGCAATGCCCTGTTGTAAAGTTGTATATTTTTCTTTATTTTTGATAGAACAGTGCACTTCACTGAATTCTGGAATTCAGTCAAAAGGGTTCAAGATTTTGTCTTTACTTTTTCTTTGAACTTGCGTTATCTTTTAAAGCTATGTGAGTTCAGTAGGATTTTTAACTCTGGTTTGTGTCTGTTAGTAGCCAAATAGACCATAAATATACATTTTCAATTGGACAAAAAGCATAATGATCTTATTCTCTTCTTGTTTACAGTCTCTAGCTAGCTGTTCATACTTCCAAACTTATCTTCAAAAGGTGATAGGAGAATGTGATTCATCAGACACTGGGGAGTGGAGTGAAAGTTTGCAGCTTACAATTGCTTTGGCTGCTTTATTAGAAGGTGATGAAGATTTTATGTTTGGATTTAGGAATTTGAAATTGATAAAATATAGCTTCTTCTTTCCTTAGATTAGAACTAGGAGTCTAGTGTGGCAAAAACTTTATTTAAGCGTTAATTTTAAATATCATGTAAATGTGTCTGGTCAAATCCTTCTCAGGTAAGTTCTTATCCCCCTTCATGGATCTAATTGTAAAGAATAGGCGAACTTCTCTTTGAACAATTTAAACCAAAATCATATGCATATTGAAATCCCTCATTCCATGTCACTCCATTCTAACATCTATACACTAGAGATATCAAACTAACTGTTCCAGTGCATATTGCGCGGTGCTTGTGCCACTTTGTTGGCTAGTTCTGTGCATCGCAAGTTAAAGTGTTGAAGTGTTGCAGGGAATTTTTGTTCCTGTATTTCCTCTATTTTCCTAAATTTTTTTGAACTTACAATAAGATCATATATTAACTGTTCCAGTCACTTGATTCACTCATGCATATATTGGGTGTCATTAAAAGTTTGCAGTTATCCTAGTTTTCTGAAGTAAATATATTCTGCATTTGATATTACAAATAATTCTGCATTTGACATTGCAAATAATTCTGCATTTGATGTTTTGACTTTACTGGAAGGACTTTTGGATACACCTGAACTTAAAAAAAAAGTGTTACTGAAAGTTTTGTGACTACTTTGACATTATCCTTGTAATCTGAACAGAACTAACTGCATTGGATGAAGGGATAGTTGTGTTAAGTCCACGACGAGTGATGCTTGCAATGGCTGAGCATATTCAAAATTTCAGTTTAACAAGCGAACAGGTGTGGTTGGATCTTTAATATTCTTTCAACAAACAAGTTATGTTCTGATGACTGATTTGTGATTTATCTGTGAGTAGGATGCTGAAGAAGCATTTCTTCATCTCCTATCATCTCTAAGAGAAGAATTTTCAGATTCTTATCCTGCAAATCAGAGTTCCCTAGCAGATGCTTTTGCTTCTTCTAATTGTAGGATTCTTGCTCCAAAGAGGAGGGAAAATCTGAATGAACAAGAAAGGTGGCAACAACACTTCCTTGGACCCTTTGATGGGATTCTTAGTAACATTTTAACTTGTCAAAGTTGTTCATCTAAGGTTTGTACTTTCCTCATGCAACATTTCTTTTTGGAAGTTTTTTTTTTGCATAAACATACTAGAATTGTAGTACTGTCGAAGGTGTGAAAGTCATTAATGTTTAGCAATTGATTTGAATGCTTATGGGGTCGAAATCTTTGGAGAGCATGGTCTTTCTTCCTCAAGAATTTTGAATTGTTATGTCTATATATGCATTTGACTGTTTTTATTTTCTTCCTATCTTATAGATTCATGAAGTGGTGACTGAGCCTTTGTTATTTTGCAGATTTCATTGAATTTTCAATTTTTTCACAGCTTGCCTCTTTTGCCAGTCCTTGAAAGTATTTCTACCATTGTATGTTAGATAAAGGTTTCATTTTTTTTTTTTATCTTGACTTCTTGTTGTAATAATTAGTTTCATGACAATGGAGGGTAAACCCCTGTTTTAATTTTTGTGCACATGATTGTAGATGGCTGGATGCACATTGGAAGATTGCTTGAAGCAATTCATTGTCGCTGAACTAGTTGAGGATTACAATTGCAGCCACTGTTGGCACATTGCTGCTGTGAAGTATTTATCATTAAAACGAGCAAAAGAGGTGATTCTCCCATTATGAAATCTAGGTTGTTTTGAACCGTTGAGTGCTATCCCATTGTGAAGTGTTTTTCATAAAAGAAATTGCTTCTCATGACTATAATTCATCTACATTTACTTTTTTAATTAACCTTGTCTTGTTTTATACTGGGCCCAGTGCATATGCTTCTAATGACTTTAATTCATCTATTTTTCCTTTTTAATCAACCTTGTCTTGTGTTACACTGGGCTTTGTTTGGTTCTCCAAGTTGTTTGGCCTTTCTCTTGGCAATATAAGTATATGCATGTTTCTCATACCATTGTGATTTTTTTTTCATGTTTTAGACAGAGATCGAAAAACTTAGGAGATGTAGCATGCAAGATTCCTGTACATGCCACAGTCTTGCTCATCTTGAAAGTTTGCCATGGTCCAATAAATATTCATGCACCTTAAAGCAATTGAGTATTGCTCGTTGTCCAAAGGTATGAACTCTTATCTTTTTACTTGTTACATTAGAAGTTTAAAACCCAAAGTAATCCAGAGTTCATATAAATGTACCACATGGCATGCCGATATATAATTTAAACTTAGGGCACCTGTTCACTTGTGCATTTGTGCTAATGACGTATTGAACCTTCATGTTTGATTACTTTGGAAGTAAACAGCCAAATGCAGTGGTCTAATGCCTTGTGCTCATTGAATTGTTTGAATTCTTTTTGTTGTGAGTAATATCTGAAGTTGAGTTACTGTGAAACAATAATTAACCCATGCTCTTAATGAGAGGAGATAGCATGTAGATCAGCTTTGCTGCTTTCAAATGACTTAGGATGCACTATGGAATCCCTGTTACTTAGGAAAACATGTAGCAATATATTTTCAAGAGCTATCAGGAACTGCAATGCATCCTTTTTTTTTTTTTAAAAGGATGGGATAGCCCTGGAAGACATAACTACTACTTACACTTGTATGTTGTACACTGGGTACTTTGCCCAAGCATTTATTCCTTTGCAAGCAAGTTCTCACTTTCTGTGGTTGTTTCAAGGCATTTCATTGTTTGCTAGACTTTTGTGCCCTCTGGATATACTTATCAGTTTTATCATGTACATGCAGATTTTATGTATTCATTTGCAACGTGCTTCAATAAATCAGTTTGGAGAGCTAGTCAAACTTCAGGTACCTAACTTTCTGTCGCTTTTGTGTTTTCTCACCATTTTCTTTGGGAATACACTTGTTCCACATGCTATGCATTCCTTGTTTACATTAATGCAATGAGATTTTCATCATAACAGTGGATTGCTGTATTGATATTCGTAGGGCCATGTCAGCTTTCCATTAATTTTGGACATGCTTCCATTCACATTGGAAAAGGTGCAATGTCAAAAACCAAGCCCCCATCTGAACTACACAAGTGTTCAAAGTGATAGAAAAATGCTAAATTGTAATTATGGGCAAAGTACTTACTCAAAGGTCTTAGTGGCTGATGAGTCCTGGTGCAATGAATATCTAGAAAACATTTTGCCCGAAACTAAAGGCTGTTCTAGTGCCATGTGTACAGATGTGAGCTTGCAAGCTGATGGCAAGGTAGGCTGAATTATTGCTTATATATAAATATATATAAGATCTTGAAGTCTGTCGTTCTATGTGAATCTGTGCATGTGCATTTTGGTTCAGTTCTCTACAGCAGGAAGTGCCCTTTACCATCAAATTAATTTCTTGATTAAAATTTCAATCCAATGGTCTGAATCTAATTTAGAATTCTGAAATTTGTTGTCCCCTTGGCCAAAAGCTCATGAAGTCTTCCGTAACTTTCTTATGTAGAAATAGGAGTTTCTTAGTTTAGTTTGGCATGTGGCTTGAAATATGGCAAGAGCTGCATAACACTTCTGTGGGGGTTTCTTTGTATAAATTGTCTCCCCTCTACCCTAAATACATGGTACTTGTGGCAGGTGCTTCCTGCATTAATGGCTTTCCTGATGTCAGAAATTTGTGAATTGAAAGAATAATGTGGTTTTAAATTGAAGAAAATAAGTTAGCTTTATATGTGAAATTAGGGAAATTTCTTCATTAGTTGTTCAATTTAGCACTGAGGTTGGTCACTAGGTTGCAATTTGTTATTATTTTGTACATGGATTTTATTTCATCTACAATCTACTTGCTCAACCTTTCTCATATGTCATAATATTGAAGGCAAGAAAACCAATTTGTCATCCATGCAGCAGCCATGCTCCAGTTCACTTGTTCATGGGATTGGTGGGAATTTATCATGAGTTTCTATAATAAGGATGGAATAATAGTTCGGTAACTAGATTGGAACAAGTCAAGATTTAGTAGCCAAATTAAACTCAGGTCCTAAGTTGATTAACTGCCATTAATATTACCTGTTGGCTCAGCATTTGTCTCATTTACTGAATGAATTTCAAACCACCTTTTGGATCTCTCTCTCATGTCTTTCAACTATTGATTCACGGTTTTACGAAAGTGGTGCTTGATTTTTCCCTTCTAGTTTACATGCCTACTAAAGAGGTCAAAGTGTGGGCAACTAGGCTTTGTTTGTACTTTCGCTAGTCTGTTCATCAATAATGTAGAATTACATTTTTATGATCAAAGTGTAATGAAACAATTTCTCCCAGTTTGACTGCACAATCTTAGTTGCAGATTCTATTTATAATAGCATTAACCTCTTATATGTGAAAATTGTTACTCTAATATGAGAATCACAAAGGAATTTGTCAAGTTTTTCTATCTCAGGATAAATAATAACGGTGTTAGCGTTTTATTTTTTTTGGCACAGCATAGCAATGGCTTATGTTCTGTGTATGTCTTGATACCTGTTCTGTGTATGTCTTGATACCTGCCACTCTTATCATCTATTTGAGAAAAAGAAAATTGTGACAGAAACTTTTAACTTATTGAATCTTTTAAATAGGCGGTGATGGTTTTAATTGCTCTTTAAGGTTGCTTCTCAATTTAACATGTTTGTGTCTCCACTTTTTGGCAGGTTACGGTACCTTGTCCAGTAGTTGCTTCAGAATCTTTGGTATACCGTCTTGTTTCTGTGGTGGAGCACATTGGAAAAACTGGAGGTGGGCATTATACTGTTTACAGAAGTGTGAGATCTGAGTCATTGAAGGAATGCACGGGTGAAGATTTCAACCCTTCCCTTCTGCAGTGGTTTTGTATATCAGATTCTCATGTATGCAATGTATCGGAGGAGGATGTTCTTGCTGCAGAGGCTAGCTTACTTTTTTATGAGAGAATTGTATGAGGCAGAAAATACACTACAATGCCTGAAGCTTCTTCAATTGGAGTTCAAGTAATCACTTTATGGCATGCAGTTTTGTTGGATAAATTCAAGTGCTGAGATGAGTCCTTAGAAGCTATCTGATAACCATCTCTTCGAATTAAATGCTTCAATCCTTAGGTTTTCCACCAGTGTGGAAAAAAGAAGTGCAGTCCAAAAAACAGTGATTGTTTTCTTCAAAACCCACTTATAGGATAGAAATACCATGTAGAAGAATACTTCTATGGCCAAAATTAAGAAAGGAGAAATATTATAATGTAAAATTACTTTGTATTCATATTCAATCATGGTTCAAATGAGAATTTTTAACATGGTTCAAATGAGAATTTTTAACATCTGTATTCCCTTGGCTTCCTGTTAGTTTCTTAGAATGGTCTTATTGTCATATCTTGAACTGGGAATAGGTTAAAAATAAAAATAAAAGGCATTTCAAAGTTCTGTCATGAAATATGTGAGTTTCTTATATAATATAATTCCTGTATCTACTCTGAGCTAGTGAATCCCAACATAAAATTGTCAGCTTACTCGTACAAAGTCATGTGCACTTGCCTGCCTACTTGTGAAGGGCAGACATTTCTTTCTTTTTTTAGGGCCACAAAGGGAAAAAAGGAAAATAAAAACCTTTAAAACATGACATAATGTATACCATTCTTGAAATTCACTTAATATAAACATATCTTTCTGCATGATGGAGTTCTCAATCAGCAGCTTTGGCACCTTTTCATAAAGTCAATGCCATCCATCTCATAAACAAGCATTTATATTACTATTAAATTAGAATTTTTATATGATACGTTCAATGTGGGATTAGAATTGTTCCCTCTCATTGGATGGACCTACTTAACAAACCACTTTTTTTTTTCCCCTATTAATGATTTTCACCAAATTTTTCTCATCAGCATTTTCCACTCAAAATGAGAAACAGAAAAACACACTCATCATCATTAATTATAAGCTTAGATTGAACATTTCAATAGTTGTTGAGCATCTAAAAGTTGCATATATACATAGTGTTTATATAGTATATAAGTAGCCTATTCATTATTTTATGTGTTTAAATAGCTACTAGGCTAGGATTTCACCATCTCTAGCAACAACAAAGAAAGAAAATCATCATGTCTTTGGATCAGAAGTGGAAAAATTGCTATGTGTATCTGATTGAGAAATCAAGTGAAAGCAGAAACTAAAAACACTTGTACCTTAACATCAAATGACCATACAGAAGCTGAAAACTATCAGGGTTTTAGCTTTTTATTTTCTTATATTTATTGATTCTTCAACATAAACTACACAGCCAAAGTGGCTCTCCTCTTCAAATGGTATGTTTGTTTCCACTTCAAATGGTCTTTTATTGTTGGGATAATCTCCCATGAATTCAACTATCATGCTTAAAAAAATCTGTCAAAGACTATGATCATGTAGTTTTTTAATTTTTCACGCAAGTGTAGAAACCCAAAAAAATAAATAGTTAAGACCAATGAACACCAAGATTAGTTCCCAAAAAGATAAGTGTAAATTTTGCATTATGTGACTAACTTAAGGTATTACAAGCCAGTACATATATCTATAACATTTGTAGCAGTCAGTTCTTCTAAAAGCCTTGACATGCCCCAATTTACACCCAAAAAAAAAAAAATTGCAATTTACATTTCTATATTATATTATATTAAACCATATATTAATTTGATAAGAAATTCTATTTTTGTTCCTCCTTCTAACATACCTAACAATATGGCAAAAAGCTCAAAATCTTCATATGATCATGTGAAAAGTAGCTCTAAGAAGGGAATAAACTTGTAGCTCCCTTTTTTTTTTAAGAATTTTTTTTTTCCATTTTAGTTATGGATTGGAGGCTTTTTTCTTGGAGCAGTGTAGTCCATTCCTGTTAAATCTTCAGCATCTGGCACAGGCACAGGCACCACCACCTCATTTTCTTTTGATGTGGAGAAATCTTGATGTTGCTTCTCTACATGATTAATATTCCTGTTATTGACCACTCTTAAATTCCTAGCTGCAGATACAGAAAACAAAGCAAGCAAAACTAGTCAGAAATATGGCTTTACATCAACATTAACCTTGAACTTCAAGATTCAAGAATTGTTCAGAATTTAATTAGTTACCTCTTGCACCAATAGACACAAAGCAAAGCAAGAAGAAGGCCACAAGAACAAGATGCTTGCATGGAATTTTTGCCATTTTTTTTTAACTTGTTATAAAAAAACAAAAAAAAGAAAAGGAAAATTTGATCTTGATTTGTGTTGATTATCTGGGTATTGATTCTTGATTTGTGTAGCTTCTTTGAAATTTTGATCTCTTATATAGAAAATTGGATTAGCACTTTGCTACCCACATACTTGGACATATGTTGCAATCGATTATGACCTAAATTTTGTAGTAATTCTACGTGAACAAATGTAGTCTTGTAAGTGTCAGTATCAATGTCTCACTGCTGTCTTTGAATGAAAATGCTAGTTTTATAGAGATATGACCCTCCTATTCCTATATGGCAACTCACAGTTCTCTACATTGTTCTCTTGTTAGGGCCAGGTCTTCACTTTGTGCCTATATAATACTCAAATTTCTTCCTTTCCCCTAATTTCTTGTTTGCCTTTTGCACTAATCTTTTTAGATCATCATTAGTTTAAAGGGTTTATTGGCTCATCTTCCCTTCTTGCTTCTCTCTCTTATCATTTCAATAATTTTCTATTGATACTTTTATATATAAATATGGTCCATTTTTTAAAAAATTATTAAGAAGTGAAAGTGGCATAGAAATTTAAATTAATTATTCTTAAACAAAAAATACTTTATTTTATTTTAATGATGATTGATGTATATTCAAATATGAAATACTTAAAATATAAATTAAACATTTATTTATTAAAACTTATGATAATATTGTGACACAAAATCATCTCATTCGCTATTTACTTGTAATTTTAGAAATTCAAATGAATCATTTATGTGTCTTAAGTTTATGATAATTAAGTGTTAAGTGATAGTAATCAAAATCATATGACAATAATTGCATATGACACTTGTCTTATTAAATTAGTGTTATTCATTTGTTGGGAAGTTTATAGTGGAGAAGTAGGAGGAGAAATAATAGGTCCGGTGGTGAGATGAATTTTATGTAGATTTTAGAGATGAGGGAACACCTTCAAGCAATGTTAGATTTCTGGGCCCTCTAATTCAAGTATGTCTAAAGGCAGAATTTATGACAATGTTTTTTATTTCTTGCTATACCCACATAGAATTCAACTAAAAAAAAAAAAAACCTAACACCAAGTGGGTAGTGAAATATATACCTTACAATTTTGCAAATTAGTGTTATAACCAATGACATTGTTAAAAGATACCTAGAGAATATAAAGTTTTATATGATAGTACTATAACCCTAATTTTACTTGTGGTGCCATATGATATGATTTAGGGAATTTTGGACTGTTAGAAGATTATTAATCAAGAGAAAAGAAAAAACCAGGCATTAATTAATGAAGGGAGAAAAACCGACATGATCACTTTCGGATAAGCTGATCAATGTATTGTACCAATTTTTTTTAAAAAAATCACGTGAATTCCACTATGGACACTCTACTTAATGGACCCTCTTTGTCCTCTTAATTAACGTACACTAAACATGTTAGTCTTGCCAATTAGGGCTTAAGACAAAGACATTAATGTCGATCCTTTTTGAGAGAAGAGACTTGAATTTGATGTGGGAACATGTTTTAGTCTCATATATATATATATAGGGAAAGCAAGGTAAGAATCGAACTCTTATTCTGTACATACTTTAAAAGGAAATATGCCACTAGATTACTCGATCTTCGACACATATATAGTCGTTGTTTACCTTTTTTCTAAAAAATTCTTTTAATGTAGCATTTCCTATTTTTTTTTTATAAAATTTGAAAATTGCATCAGATAGTACACCAAGAAATCTCAGCTAGGCTAACACCCCTCTAACACCTACATCACACACAACAAACAAAGAATTTATTAAAATAAAATAAAGAATGTAACAAACAACCTCAGAAGAGGCATAACAACACCAAACAACAACTAAACTAACGAAAGCGAAAGTTTTCCAGATCCATAGCATCATGGAATAAAAGATCATTATAGCAGGCCGGATAAGAATTCCACTAAGTGTAGTGGTCGTAAGAGAAAGCTATATTTGCAAGATGATTAGCCACCCTGTTTCCCTCACGAAATATATGGCTGACATAATGCAGAGAAGATCAAAGAATGGAGACACACTAATGCCAATCTTTCCTGAGAGACCACAGAACTTCCAAAAGCTTTTTATGCACTAACCGAACAATGTTAATATTATCACTCTCAATCCATAAAGGAAAAAATAGACGAGCATGAGCAAACTAAACAGCCATCATAAGCGCTTTGAGCTCTGCTTCAAAAGCAAATTTAACACCAAAAGGAGCAGCAAAAGAATCCATAACCAACCCTCTATGCATTCTGAAAATGCCATCTGCACCTGCAAGACATGGATAGCCCTAAGCAGCGCCATCGGAATTAACCTTAAACCATCTTGAAGGAGGAGGGAACCAAAAAATTGAACGAATCACTGTAATTGGCTTAGGAATTTCGGACACTCGAAGATGTTGTAAAGTCTGAAAATCAGACATCGAGTTATTCAAGTGACCAAATTTATGAATCTCAGCCTCTTTGACCAATTTGCAAAGAGAATGAAGACAGGTATGAAGCGACATAAATGAGCTCTGAAAATGAGCTTTATTCCTAGCATTCTAGAGTAACCAAACACCCGAAGCAAATGAAGCGGCATAAACAAGCTCTTAATATAAGCTTTATTCCTAGACCCGAAGAAATCTTAACATTCCAAAGACAAGAAAGCTGAGAAGAAAATTTTATCTGCTTAGCACTTGTGAACAACTACAATGTTGAACATGAGATTGGGAACCTCACCTAGAAAAGCTTATGTAAAAAAGACCAAACAGCTGAAGCATAAGGACATGAGATAAAAAGATGATCAACATTTTCCACTCTCGCTGAACAAAGACGGTAATAAGAAATCAGCTGAAAACCTTTCAACTGCAAAATGACATCAGTAGGAATACGATTGAGAAGCACTCGCCAGCAAAAGAAAGAACATGACGGAGGAAGGTAATGATGCCAAAGAGCTTTACCCCAAACAACTTTAGCAGCTTTATCCCTATAAAATTTATAAACCCATTTACAAGCAAAAGCACCATTGGGCGAAAGTTGCCAAATAAAGTTGTCCTTATCAGAAAGAAAGGAGAGACATTAACAATGTCTTGGGCGATCTCAGAAAATACATTAGCAAAAGAGTCTGAAATATGCCAAGAATCATTCCAATAAACATCACAAATGGAGGCATTCAGAGAACCTCGAAGATTTAAAGGGATTCCAATTCTGTCAGCAATCATATAACCCAAAAACTGAACTTCGAAGTAGAGGAGGGAAGTTGTTGGGAAGTCTCCTTAAAATATATTAAGACAGATTTTATCGATGGCCAAATAGAAGAAAGAAAGGAAGAACTTTTCAGAACCCTAACTTTAGTAAAATACCTTTCACGTAAGAAACTGTAAACAAAATGATCCTTACCACAAACCTTCCAAGCAACTCTAACAAGAAGAGCTTTATTCATGAATAATAGATGCTTCAACCCAATCCCTCCTTTATCAAAAGGCTTGCAGCAAACATCCCATTTTACCGAGACTAATTTCTTGGAAAAAATAGAACCAATCCAAAGAATTATGAATAGCTCTTTCTATGCTTTTCAGTAAAGATTCAGGCCATTTATAAATAATGAAACTGTGCAATAGTGAACCATAAATGGAAGACTTTATAAGCACAAGACGACCTACCATAGAAAGCGTTCGACCCTTCCAATTTTCCATTTTGGTAATAATACGATAAGTTAAAGCTTTTAACCATTTAACTTTCGAAGCACCAATAAAGATGGGAACACCTAAATATGAGAAAGGTAAAGATCCACTTCTCATGCCCGCTCTATCACGAAGAGAGGAAACTTTACGACTAGAAACAACATTGCTTAAAAAAATCTTAGATTTATCCCAGTTAACATTTTGGCCAGAAAGAAGACCATAACTCTTAAAAGTTGAAGTCAACAAATCAACATTAGCAATTTTGGCTTGGTAAAAAATGAGAATATCATCTGCGTAAAATAAATAAGAAGGACAATTAATGTTGCAACCATTATACATCAGAACTAACTGCTTGGAATGAACCAAGCAAAATAAAAGATGACTAAGGTAATCTTCCATAATACAGAAAATTAAGGGAGATAAGGGATCCCTTTGACAAACACCCCTAGAAACCGAGAAGTAACCCTTAGGATTGCTATTAATCAGAATTGAAAGCTTAGCTGAATTGAAAATTGCTAAAACCCAATCATAAAATTTCTTCAAAAAACCAAAGTTAAGAAGAATAACCTGGATAAAATCCTACTCCATAGAGTCCAAATCCTTGCGAATATCAATCTTAACAACCATATTACTACCCCAACATTTATAATTAAGCAAATTGAAACTCTCTGAAGCCGCAATAATACAATCTTCAATGTGATGCCCCTTTAAGAAACCAAATTGATTCTAAGATAAAATCTGAGAAGTAATGGAGCTAATCTATCTACAAGAATCTTAGTAATTATTTTAAAAAAGAAATTAATAAGAATAATTGGCCAGAACTTGTTCACAGAGTTTACACCCAACACTTTAAGAATAAAAACCATAAGATTGGAATTTGTACCATTTAAAAGATTACTAGAAGCAAAGAAGCTACAAATAGCTTTGCAAAGGTCATTACTAACAATCAACCAATAAGTTCTAAAGAAGAAACCCATAAAGCCATCGGGACCATGAGCATTATGAGGGTCTAGCTGAAAAAAATAATGAATTTCAGAATCCAAGGGCATTTCAGTAAGACTAATATTTTCTTCCTCCGTAACCAGTTGCGGAATAATATCCTTAATGCAAGAAAGGTCTCTAACTTTATTCTCAAAAGCAAAAAGAGTGAAAAGTAATCAATAATATGTGTATCAATATTGACAGAGTCCTTAACAAGATTATCATCAATCATAAGAGAAGAACCCATTAAAGAGGAACTTCAGCGAGCCAACAAGCTATGATAAAATTTGGAATTGCGGTCTCCATTCTATAACCAGAGAACCTGACTTTTGTACTTAAGTAAGGATTCATGTGTTGCTAGCTGAGAAGCTAAATCATTATTAGCTGTAAGCTCCCATGCATAAAGGAAAATTGAGAAACCATCCTGCTCAATCTTGGTTTGAATAGAAAGAAGATGTTGTTTAGCATCTGCAATAGTGGAGTCTAAGTTTCCAAAAACTTCTTTATTCCAATTACGAAGAAAAGCACGGAGAAACTTAAGTTTATGCATCGTAACAAACATCAGATGTCCAACGATTGAAATGGCAGTCCAAAATCTCCTTATCGAGTCTAAAAAGCTGCCATAGCTAACCCACATAGACATGAAATGGAACGATCTAGGTAGTAAGGTTGTCTGACGGAAATAGAGCAAGATAGGGTTATATGATCCGAGCCGTGGTGTGCAAGAGCATGGCACTCAATCATTCTCTAGTTCTAAAAAGATAGTTCAGTGCAAAATGCTCTATCAAGATGGATATCCACTCTATTATTGCACGATGATTATTCGTCCAAGTGAAAATGGGGCCTTTAGTTTCTAGACATGTGAGACTACAATTATTCATGGTTGTGATAAAATCATGACAAGATCTTGAGTTAGGAGCCCTTCCCATTTTCTCATGAGCATTAAAACAATCATTAAAGTCGCCTATAGTAAACCAACTAGAATCAATCATAGAAGAAAAGTAATGTAATTCTGCCCATAATCTTCTACGTGAGACAGCCAAAACATTAGCATAAACACAAGTGAAGAATTGGCACTTCTTCTCCACATGGAACTTAATGGTAATCTGTTGATCAAAACTAGAAAAAACATCAATATTACCCGTTCCCAAAGAATTAGAAACCAAAATCCAAAGAGAAGCTAAGTCCAACGAATTGTCCACTAAAAAAGACAAGTTAAAAGAGTGCCAAAAAGAAGATAAAAAAAAGATAAATTACATATTATTATATTGAAAATGATGATTAAGACTGAATTTTAAAATTAAAAAACATTTTCAATTCTAAAATTAATCATAATGTAAAATCTTTCTTTAAAAAATCTATTTTTATTATTTTATTTGATAACTTATGTGGAATTTTATTTAAAGATAAGCATACCATAATAATTCATTCTTTTTTCAGAATAATTGAGTTTATAGCCAGTTCAAGTAAGTAGAATTTTATAATTTTTGTTTTGTCTATGCGATCTTTTGATGTCTAATTTAAATCGAACAAAATAAAGTAACATTTTTCTTTTAAAAAAATGATAATTCACTTTAGATTATAGTATTTTTTTTAAATGGATTACCCATGGAAAAAGCAATAAAACCAAAAAAAAAAAAAAAGAAACTCTAAAGTGGAATAGCTCAAGGCTAAGCAAGCCCAATTAAGTCATCCTAAAGAATGCGAATAATAGCTTAGGAAGGATGACTCAAAAGCACTACAGTTTTAGTATAGGATAAAGTTAGATTAGATTAACATATCCGACACTCTATTAGCCTCTTAATAGACATGTTTGATTCTAACTTCCAAACTTTTGGAAATCATTGACTTGCATGGTTGAATTAAATTAGCATTTTGGCTCATATTTCCACTATCATTCCTTAACCACCCTACTATTAGCTTTAAATTCATTTCCAGGATCACTCTATGATAGCCTTCGTTCCATGGCATCATTAAACCATAATAAACTGCCCATAGTTTTGCTATAGGAGCTGTGCAACGGCTAATATTTACTAGAAAACCTTTACAGCAATTCATGTTAATGACTCTAATAACACCACCTCCCCCAGCAATACCTGGACAACCTCTAGCACAATCATTGATGTTAAGAGAAATCCATACTTCCTTTGGAAGATTTTAACTAATAAGGCGAGATACTTTAAAATTATTATTAATTAGCAGGTTAACATTTGTAGCCAAGACCTTGGTTACCTCAGTAGCATAAGAGATGACCAGATAAAGCCATTTGTTAACTGGAGTCACTACCTTATCAAACACCATTTTGTTCCTCCAATTTTTAAAGCCACCAAATAGTTATTCCAAAGATATCTCTCTAACTTATCTCTAGAGTGATAAATAAGTTGCTTTTTAAGTTATTGAGCAATCATTCCTTTAAATCGCTTCCCTGATAAT
>CATIWK010778678.1:0-18391 GCA_949634005.1 Mallotus japonicus
TATTTTGACCTTAACAAATCAATTTTGCCCACTAATTCGTGCGCTTAAGTGTGTATATAAGTTAGGTTCATAGTAGAGATTATTTGAAGTCAAGGAACCCAAAATTTTCAAGTTCTCATCACTCCTCACAAGCTACTTCACGATGGTGATTGTGCAGACCATGATCGTGACCAAGTGCCTAACGACCATGAGCCAAGGAACCCTCAATTTTAAAACATCACAACGGTCCTCATGATTAATCCCACGATCGTGACCATGTCATGCCTACTTGTGATTGTTCAAGCTCTCTCAATATAAAGTTATAGTGCTCCTCACAATCCTAGCCATGATTGTGAGGACACCGAGTCCACTCGTGATCATAAAAATTTCTAGAATCTCAAACTTTCAATACTCCTCATGAGTAGCCTCGCGAACATGATCATGTATGGCTGGCTCATGATCACTTCAAGAGAAGACAAACTTCTAATGTTCCTCACGATGATCTCACAATCCTTGGCATGATGTGAGCACACTAGTCACGATTGTAATCATACTCACAAGCCACATGTCAAGTCTCTAATGGTTAGCAATTATAGGCAACAACTAGTTTTTTCATTTCTCACAATCGTGACATGCTTCCTCATGATTGTGAGTATGCATTTTCCTGCAAAAGTTAAATTAGCATTTGATGAAAGAAACATTTGGGAATGAATTGAATGCACTCCAACAGCCATATTTTACTCTCTAAGTATAAAGCAAGCTCTGGAGCTTCATTATTCAAGTTAGAGAATTTGGTGAAGCAATTATTTTTTAGAAAGCTACTCAATTTTCAGGCATTCATTTTTTTCTTATTTATAATCATTTAAGTGTGAATTGTTAAACGCTTTAAGTGTTTGGATTGTGTGATTAGAGTTAGGAATTATTGTCTTCTACTCTTTCTTAGGCTAAAAAGAAGAGAAGTGAGGATCCTCTCTAAGGAATTGGTTCAAATATGATCCACAAAACTTTTGAAATTTAAAAAAAAATAGTTAGAGTTTAGCCTAAAAAAAAGCCCAAGTTATAAAAGATTTGAATTGAGCCTCAAAAACTCAAAGGTTGTAAATCAATTTAGAGTAATAGATTGAGTATGGATTTGCAAAATCCTAACTTAGAGATAAATTAGGTAGAGACATAGGTTTATTAAGGAGCTGAACTCCTCAAATTCTTGTATTGATCTTCTCTTCTCTTGCCTTGATTTTCTTTTTATTTCTTAATTTTTTTTAAACTTCTCATTAAACTTAAGTAGCTATAACATAGGCTGATTCACATAATTTTTATAGGCAAAGTCTGAAGTTGGAAGAACTTATTCCCACTTGCTCGGTCTCCCTTGCACTAAGCTCCTCAACAAGTCTTCTAGTAAACCAGATGATTGGAGTATGGCCGTCCTATGAGGTCTTTCAGATTATTAATATTTAGGGGTTTTTACAAAAATGTCCAAAAAATAGAGAGCATTAACATCAAATGGCCCTTTTTAAAAAAATTTATATGCGTGTCCTTTTTTTAATTTCCTTTTACATGCGTGCCTTTTTTTTCTGCGTCTTCTTCCTTGTTTTCCTGCATTTTTTTTCTCTTCCACAAACCTTTTTCCTCTTCCTCTTCCATTTTCTTTTTCTTCTTCTTCTCTCCCTCATCACCTCGCTTCCATCGAACTCAACCCAAGCCATCATTACTACTACGCCATCGTCGATAGTCGCCGCCACTGCCTCCTTGCCGCAAGTCATCGTCACTACACCACGCGTCTTCTTCCTTTTCTTCTTAAGGACCAGTAAGCTGATTGAAAGTTGGAGTTCTAACTTTCTTTTTCTCAACAACATTAGAAGAATCCATATCATCAATAAGATGTAAAGAATAAATCTTTTCATTTCTAACAATTCTAGGGAGATTTTTGGCTTTTGGGTTTTCCTTCTTTTTGATTTCTTTAGGATTAACATTCTTCTTTGAAGATTTCTTCCTGTGAAAATCAAAGCTACACTCTTCAAACTCTTTGGAATTTCTACCAAGCTTATAGAAAACGTTGTCCCAAATTCTCATATTATCAATCTCATCACAATTAGAATCACCCTCCGAAGATGCTACATCATTATCCTGCTCATCAAAATATGCTTATGTAGCAAAACCCTCTCTAATTTTATAACTTCAATTCTTTTTTGGTTTCAGATCTTTAGTTATAAGACCCATAATTTTTTTTTTTAATTTAATTAGGTGTAAATTTGAATGATATTGTGTTGATTTTAATTTCTTATTGTTTGACAGATCGAGATCTTACTACTTTTTCGTTAGCTGAAAAAAATTTCAAGTGTAATCTTTTGTTGAGTGGCTGAGATAACCGATGTAACGCAAAAAGAAAATAAAAAGATTGATTATGTGATGCATGGTCATTGGTTCATTTTAGTGAGATAATGATATACTGAAATTACAGAGTAGAAAGAAGTATTAATGAGGTTAAATGGAGGTCGGGAAGTTTTTATGTACTTAAAATTTTCAATTTTTGTTTGCTTTTATGATATTTTGTTGGAAACTCTATTATTTCTATTAATGTCCTTTGAAAATATTATTGTAAGAATTTGATAGTGGAAAAATTTAAGAGAAAAGGATCAAATTGGACCCTCAACTTTGAAATCCTACAATGGACACTATTATTTTTTTGGTTTCCAAATGGACCGTAATGTATGAAAAGTGGCTCAAGGAGGACCTTCCACTAACAGTAGTGTAAACTTCTGTTAAAAAAAATATGATATGGCGTAGTGGGCCATGCTCCACTTGCTGAATCGACACTAACCTGGTATTGCCCCTGTCCTCTTCTTTTCACTTTAGTTGAAACTTCCAAAGAGAAAATTTTAAGAATTGCATTGTTTCTTTTAAGAATATGACTTATACAGTGCAAATGAACAATTTTAAACACCATAATCATCATATTTTTTAGGAAAAATTGCAAATTTAGTGTCTGAACTTGTCAGTTTTTTCTATTTGAGTATCTAATTTTTTTTTTACAATCAAGTGTCTGAACTTTTGAAAACCATACCAATGTAGTGTCTCCAGCTGATTTGATGCTAACTGGGTGCTCAGTCAGATCAAACGAGACCTACTTTTATCCAATCATTAACCATATCATTTGCCACGTGTATTGCATTATTTAAAGGACAAAATTACTCTTATTCAGTCACCCTACATGTCTGCCATGTCTACGGCAGAAGTTAATGTTGAGGTTATTTTTGTCAATAACTACAATGCACGAGGCTATTTTTTTCCTTTAAATAATGCAATACACGTGGCACATGACATGGCTAATAACTGGGATAAAAGTGGGTCTAGTTTGATCTGACTCAGTACCAAGTCAACATCAAATCGGCTGGAGACACTACATTGGTATGGTTTTCAAAAGTTCAGACACTTGATTGCAAAAAAAAAAAAAAAAAAAAGATTAAACACTCAAATAGAAAAACTGACAAGTTCAGACACCAAATGTGCAATTATTTCTATTTTTTATACATAACTCTAAGCTCTAACTCAATAAACAAAAGATTCCAGCTTCAACGAGTAAACTATCTCTTTATCTGCCATTTCAGCTTCACTTGCACAGAGCTCAACCATGGCAGAGTAGACTGAGAAGGCATTTTTTAAGGAACTTAAAGTTTTTCTCTATTCGAAGAAAACTAGAAAGGGAAACAGACATGGAAATCGTTTCTGGAAGAGCATTGGATTGGGTTTCAAGACTCCAAGAGAAGCCATTCAAGGGGCTTACATTGATAAGAAATTCCCCTTCACTGGAACTGTGTCCATTAGTGGAAGTATCTTAGCTGGAACATGCTACAGTGCCAAGATGATGAGGACCATCATAGTTCACCGGAATTATCTTCATTTTATCAAGAAATATCAAAGATATGAAAAGAGACATTCAAATATCCCAGAACACATATCTTCATGCTTCTGTGTGAAAGAAGGAGATCATGTCATTAGTGGGCAATGCAGGCCTTGTCAAAGACTATGAGATTCAACGTGCTGAGGGTGATTCCTATTGGACCTTCTCGGGGCAGGAAAAAAGGCTTTTCACTATGATTTGAGGTTTTATACAGATGTTTGTACGTTGTGGCTAATCGGGTTGTAAGATAAGATTTTGAAGGTTTTGAACAATGTCTAAGTGGAGATTACATGGACCATTAGATGCTTCTTTTCCTTTTGTTTTCTTTGAGATAATATATTGATGTCAGATTATATTGTTCAAGAAACCTTGTATTTGATTTCTTTTTTTTTTTTTTAAATAGTGGAAATTTTTTATTCAAAAAATAATAATCAAGAAACAAAAAAAGGGAAAGAAAGAATTAATTGAGCCTTGGCCTGAATAATCTCGCTGGAATTATCTTTACCACTCTCAAAAATTCCACCATCGCATTCTTCACTCATTAACAACAACAGCAGCAGTAGCATTATCATCACAATAATAAAACTGAATTACGACTGTGTTCTTCGAGGATGAAGCGATAGAGACTGTTGATCTTGGTGTTGTTTGTGGTGGATGGAGAATCGCGATTTTATTCACTAAGCATCACCATTTTTTTTGCCTGCAAAAAGCTATTGTTAAGGATGAGATATGTGTAAGTATCGATAAGATTGGAAGTAGAGATGGTGGCTATTGCTTTGCCTTAATTAATCTTTTTTATTAGGACTTTTCTTTTGTTTTTTATTTTTATATAACACAATGTGAAAGGAGATGGTACCAAACATGATGGAGTTGATTCATCAAGTAGAGTGGAGCCCACTCGCCACATGATCATCTCATAATAGTTGTTTGGGCCACATCATCTTTTTTTAACGGTATTGTTAATGGAGGGTCTTTCTTGGGCCAGTTTCCATTCATTAAGGTCATTTGGGAACAAAAAAAATAATAGTGTCCAATGTAGGATTTAGCTCAAAGTTGAGGGTCTAATTTGACCATTTTCCCAAAATTTAATTGTAATGAATTGTATATGTGTGTGTGTGTATATATACACATCAGAAGTAGTAGCATTGCAATAGAAATTAGTATCTCTAATGTTTTTTTTTTATATTTTAGATCAATATATTATTATTGAAAAAAAAGTTATATTTTGTTCAAAAAAAAAAACGTTGGGGCTATATTGTCCAATTGTGTTAACAATTAATAAAAATTTTTATTACACAACAAGTTTAAGAAGTAATGAAGAATGATATTTAAAAACAGTATATTTTCTAAATATTATTAGTATATGATACAATCAAAATATTATATTTTCTGAATATTATTTGTATCTGAAACTCAAAACAATATTGGAAACTCAAAATAGTAATTGAAAATTAAAAACGGTATCTCAAACAATAATATACTATCTAAATATTATATGTATGTGAAACTTCAAAATCGTATCTGATGCTAAAACCAGTATATTATCTGAATATTATTTAAATATTTTCCTCTAACCAAAAATATATTTTCTGAATATTATTTATATCTGAAACTCAAAACAATATCTGAACATGATAATTTGAGTAACTATATATTGTTACAAAAATTATCAAAGAAATAGTAGGCCTTGAGTAATAAATTTTAAATATAATTGTATTTGTGGACACCCTTGGTCTAGGCCTGCAACGAAAGCCCGATGATGAGAAAAGTCTGAACTTTGAATGCAAGAAGGATCCGAAATCTTCTTAGAATGAATTCGAGAGCTTAAAACCTAGCTTAAACCTAGCCCGAAACCTCAAAACCAAGCCCAAAATGCCTAGCCCAAAACCCCTTTACTTTAAGCCTTCAAGCCCATGCCCAAGCCCTTTAGCCTCCATTTCTGGCCCAGGCCTAGGATGAAGAGGCGATTGCCTCAACGAAGAGGCGGTGCCTCTTCATCCCAGACATTGGTGAGGCGACGCCTCATTGAAGAGGCATCGCCTCTTCACACGTGTCCAACATTTATTGTTGCATTTAACTCAAAAATCTACTCTCATCAGCTCTACTCTACATATTTTTGCATGAAATGAAGACTTTTAAGGCAAAAATGAGTTGGAAAAGAGGAAGCAATGATGAAAAATACTAAATGGGAAATGAACTTTGAATTTTAGGAAATTTGCGAGAGAAAAAGAGAGGCTTAAGTAGAGGCTTAGCCTGATATTTTAAAGGACTCTTGGCCATTCTTCAGAAAGAGAAAACATGAGAGAAAAAAAAGGAAAAACATTTTGAAGAAAAGGGAAGAAAAATAGAGAGAAAACTAGAGAAAAGAGGAAGAGAAGTTGATTTTCAAGCTTTAGGAGTCTAATTCTTTGAAGGAGAAGGAGTCTTCTTGCATTCAAACTATCAAACAAGCTCTGAGGGCTTAGTTATAAGCTTCAAACGTTCTTCAATCAGTGAGAATCCTTACTTTTTAGTTTTAAAGTCTTCATTTCATGTAAAAGCATAAATTATCTTAAATCTTGGTTTATTTTTAATATCTTTTGTTTATTTGATGTTATGTTGAAGCATGATTGCTTGAATATGTGAATTTTTGAGTGTTAGAACCCTGTTTTACATTAATTTGCATGAGTATTTAGGTTGCTTATAGTTTAAGAAATTTAGTGCCTTTGTGCTGCTGAAAGTAGCTAAAGAGGCGATCGCCTCCTAGTCAGAATCAACGTGATTCTGCTTTGTTTTAGTATACTTTCAGTATATTTTCTATATCTTACTTGTATATGTTGCCTGATGTTCTTAATATTGTATGTGAATGCTATGCTTTTAGGATTATTTAAGCGATTAGTTCATGATTAGATGAACATCTATGTCTATTCTTATGCAAATTCAATTTGAATTAATTTGTGAATAAACTGTTTATTTTGGAAATGAACTAACCATATTTGTTGTAGGTTCTTAGTGATTTCTTAATCACTATGTAATTAGTGTATTAAGTAGTTCTTAAGAGGTAGAGCTTCGATTAATTATTATAATAATTATACAAAGAATTGTAATCCTTAATCCTTTCCCCCATTTGTATTGAATGAATGATTGTAATATTCATTTCATTTATTTGTGACAATTGCCAAGGTAATAAGCAAGCAAACCGGATTAATGTGCAAAGTTGATAAAATTGTAAAAGTGGAAGCGTGTGCAACCAACATTAATAAGGAGATAATTTAATAATCAAAGGTAATAAAGTATAAAACACCAACGGAGGCCAATCGCAAGGTTGGGTGGGTATTCCAAGCCCATACCCAGTTTCTGAACCCGATCTCTGAAGACGGCTTCTGGCTACCTCCGTGGAATCTAGTTGCTGTAAGTATGTCCCGGTTTTCATCCGGGTGGCGACTCCATCTCCGATAATGGGCCTCAAGCCCATTTTTGTATTTCCTAGCAGGCCCTGAGCTTGCACAGTGCCGTGGTCGCTAACACTTGGGCGCGCATTAAACCCCACTACCTATAGTGGCGACTCCACTGGGGATAGAGAAACTGATTCCAGTGTTTTGTAAATTATCATCTTTGATTATTTCTTTTTTTCCTTTGCATATTATCACACAATGTGCACATCATCCCTAAATAAACTGGTAATAGTCCATGCTTTGCTACCTGTGTTTCACTCAAACCTGGTGGTGGAATATCCCTTATTACCACTCATAGCACGTACTTAGCTACGTCGCATGGACCCTTGAGTGGGGAGACGTAATTGAGGTATATAGTTGTGGGAGCCGTAGCTTGTTACCCTTGACTCAGCTCATGTAATTGACTTAACAATTTCCACTAAGATGTTCCAAATGCATGTGTATTATGCCATACAGCAATCCTTGCAATAAAGCCCATTATGGCCCATTTGCAAATGGACCATGTTAAAATTGAGCCTTTCATGCTCACTAAGCCCATTCAAGTGGACCTTAGCTTTATTTAAAGAATTACTACTTGTTTGTTTCGTTCTTGAGAGTTTCCTTACATACGTCGATTTTGTTATCCCCAGTTGATAATAAAAACTTTGCCAACAATCCTAGGATAGGGAACTCACCATTGAACACGTGTGCGGAAGAAATAAGGGTGGAAGTGTCATTTGAAGAGCTTTGTCTTGTGTTATATGTTATGTGTAAATAGAATATTTATTTATTCTTTTGGGAGTTTGCATATCATGCATACACGTTATACATATTTCTAATCAAAAGTGATTGCAGATATAGATTCGGATCAATCATCTGCTTGGATCTGCTCCAAAACCGGTCTAGTCAGAATGTCAAAAGAAACAGCAACACCGAGTTTTGATCTGAAACAATTCAAGGCTGAAATGGCTGAACAAATTAGAATAATCATACGAGAGATGATGGCAAAAATGAACTCAGTTAGGCAAGAGCCACCTACACCTGTACCTCTACCTGTACCAACACTTGCATCTGCACCATAGCCTTTCGACCTTGATACTGAGAATATAGGGAGGCGGGAAATTGAAGATGATCAAGAGACATTTTTGGCTGTACCTATAACAAGACCATATGTGAATACAAGTGCTGTAGAGAATCTAGAGAAACCAGTATAGGCTAAAGATCTCGTTAAGTCCATGGCTCAAATGCAGTTGATGATGAAGGAGAAAGGAATAGATGCTCCAATGAACTATTCTGATATGAGTTTGGGTGAAGATGATGATCCGCTACCCCAAAAATTTAGATTTCCTGACATGAAGAAATTCACTGGTGTTGAAGACCCCCACTTGCATCTTAAGCAGTATGCCACTCATATGAGAACGACCAGTTTGAACAAGGCTCAGATAGTCAAACAATTCCCTTGTCTCTCGAGGGAGCACTTATCAGGTGGTACTATTCCTTGGAATCCAGAATTAGGCTGATTGGGAAGAATTGTGTGCGGCATTTGTTAAGCAGTACAGTCTCAATATTCAGATGGAGTCATCGTCGAGGGATTTACAGAATATCAAGCAGAGATTTAACGAGCCCTTTGTTGACTTCTTGATTAGATGGAGAGCCAAGCTTGCACAGATGAAGCACCGACCTTCAGAGAATGACCAGCTTGTGATAGCAATGGAGGGGTATGTACTCCCACTTTCTAAGAAGCTGAAGGATTTGGGGATTCGAAATTTTGAAGAACTGTATAGATTCGGGGTGCAAAAGGAATCAGATCTAGCGCAGGAAAGAAAGTCTTTTAGTGGAAGATCCTTAGGTAGAGAGGGAACCGGATCCAGCAGTGGAATTGGATCAAGTAGTAACATGCAAATCAATATGGTTCAACAACCTAGACGGTTTTCCAATCTAGGGAGACCTCTCTCTAAGGTTCTAGAGAAATTGATCGAGAACAATCTACTGAGACCTTTACCCCAAAGACCTCCATTCCTAAATGCCGACTCTAAATTCTATTGCAAGTATCATCAAACCTTCGCCATGATACTGACCACTGCACCCATTTAAAGCATGAAATCCAAGACCTGATTGATGCAGGCAAAATCACTGACCCCAAAAATAAAAAGCCAAACACAAGAAACAACCCCTTACCCAATTATCGAAGCATGCCACCACCAAATCAATCTATCCTTGCCATAAACACCGGCTTGACTAAGGAGCAAGTCCTGAACTCTTTTGTTAATGCTGCGCCCGTACCATTAAAACCAGAACCATAATGCTTGAACTTAGGAGAACCTAGGGATGTCAGTGTGAATGTCTTGGATATCTGGAGCTCCTCTGATGAGGAAGGAGAGGCAATTGATTTATGGAAAAATAAGGGAGAGAAGAAGGTTCAATCAGTCGGGAAACTGAAGAAGGAAGAATTCAAGTTTGACGAGTCTGAAGAGAAGAAAGAGGACTCCAAGGAGGAATCAGAAGAAGAGTTGAAAGAATTAGAGAAAGCTGAAGAAGCTGATGATGCCAAGAGAGTAGGAAGGACTCTTGCTAGCATTTCGGAGATGTTGATGCACTCTAAAGCCCATAGGGAGGCACTAATAATGGCTCTGGATCATAAGATGGTCCCTTTAACCTACACACTTGAACAATTAGTTGAATCATTGACTGAAAGTTCTCAAGGAACTGTGATGTTCACAGATGATGACTTGTCAGTGGTGGGGAGAGATCATCTTAAACCCCTATTCATTAAAGCTGAAAAGGGAAGCTGACATATTGTGTGATGGTGGACAATGGTTCTGCCATCAATGTTTGCCCTTTGAAAATATTGCCTAAGTTAGGGCTTACAGTAGCTGACTTGAAATTATCAAATGTGGTCATCAAGGCTTACGATGATACTAGGAGGCCTGTTGAAGGAACTTTCAGAGCATTAGTCAAGACAGGACCTATGGAGGTTTGGGTCAACCTTCATGTAATCGATATTCTTGTGACTTTTGCTATCCTTTTGGGAAGACCATGGTTTCACCCGTTAGGAGGTGTGCCGTCTACCATCCATCAGAAGATCAAATTCCCACATGAGTGAAAGGTGGTCACAATCTCAGCCGAAACTAAGGCCGCTTGCTGCATTGAAGATGGCTCCCCAGTAAATCCCGCTTAGTCCAAGTTTTAAAGTTTGTGTGATATATGAAGATGAGCTCAGTGCTAAAATTATGAGCATGATGAAGAGTCAGAACTTCATGCCTGGATGGGGTTGGGAAAGGATCAGTAAGGTCCACCTGGGTTTGTTGAAACCAAGCCAGTATTTTTAAAGCATGGCATAGGATATTCCGAGACCAGTGAGCCAGCAGAAGGGAGCAAGGCTGGAGCTAAGTTTGAGAAGAAGAAGAAGGTAAAGAACAAACCTGAACTTGAACTAAAGGTCAAGCCATTGTGGGAGACATTTGTGAAAGAGGGCACCTACGACCCATATAAGGGAGCTTCCGAACCACTGATGATCGTTGACAAAATAATTCGTGGTTTTGAAATCTTTGCTGAACATTTAGTTAGGACCAGTGAAGCTGCTGAGAAAGAGTCAATAATGGAGGAGTTAGTACTATTTCCTGAGCTTGAAGAGGGCATCTCTGTGACGGAGTTGAAAGCCACTGCTGATCAAATGGAAGAACTTAGTTTTGAGTCTTTTGTTTTCGACTCCATTGTAGATGTTTTCTATGATGACCTTGATATTTCCCTGACAAACATGTTTAACTCTGATGATGACCTTTTCTTTTCAAAAGTTAATGCAATAGAGTCTAATTTTGCTTACTTGTGTGATGTTTTACCTAATGGTTATACTTTGTGTGATGATAATTTCATGCATATGTTTGACATTAATTCAGTGCAAATTAAATCATTTAATTTAGGCACATGCGATAATCCAAAGAATATACTTCTTGCTTCTGACTTAACTCCTGATGAGAGAGAGAAAATAAAAGAAGTAATTAGAAGAAGACATAAAGTATTTGCTTAGGGTTATGAGGACATGCCTGGGATTGAAAGAGAGATTGCAGAACACGCGATTCCCACGTATCCTCACATCACACCGATAAAGCAAAAGAAAAAAAGATTGAGGCCGGAATGGACTCTCTTGATCAAAGAAGAAGTCGAAAAGCAGCTGAAGGTAAAATTTCTGGAGGTAGTCGACGACACCTAATGGTTGGCAAACATCGTGCCAGTTCCGAAGAAGGATGGAAGAGTCAGAATGTGCGTGGATTATAGGGATCTGAACAAGGCTTGCCCAAAGGATGATTTTCCCTTACCGCATATTGACACTCTAGTTGACAATGCGGTGTCCAGCGCCATATACTCCTCTATGGATGGCTTCTTGGGGTATAACCAGATCATGATGGCAGTGATTGATAAGCTGAAAACTTCATTCACAACTGAATTGGGTGTTTACTGTTACTCAGTCATGCCATTTGGATTAAAGAATGCAGGAGCTACCTATCAGAGGATGGCTACCACTTTGTTGCATGACATGGTCCACAAAGAGATCGAAGTATACGTGGACGACATGATGGTGAAATCTCCAACTCGAGAAGGACACTTTAAGGCTCTTGACAAGTTTCTGGCCAGGGTGAAAAGTACAATCTCAGGTTGAACCTGAAGAAGTGTGTTTTTAGGGTGACTTCTGGAAAGTTATTGGGACACATCGTCAGTCAGAAGGGAATAGAGGTGGATCCCGACAAAGTGAAAGCTATCAAAGAAATGCCTGCACCGGAGACTAAGAGAGAAGTTAGAGGGTTCATCAGGCGATTATAGTACATTAGTAGGTTCATCGCTAAGCTGACTACAATCTGTGAGTCGATCCTCAAGCTTTTAAAGAAGAATCAGCTGATCATCTAGGATGAAAAGTGTGAGCAAGGATTTGAAACTAGCAAGAGCTACTTGATGAATCCTCCAGTCCTACAACAGTCGAGGCCGGGTAAACTATTGATCCTTTATCTAGCAATTGAGATAGAGGCAATGGGAGCAATGTTGGCCCAGGAAGACAATGGGAAGGTTGAACACACGGTGTATTATTTGAGCAGGAAACTTCTTCCCTACGAATCCAACTACAGTCTTATGGAGAAGACATGTTTAGCTGTGATTTGGGCGACGAAGAAGCTTCGACATTACTTCCAATCTTATAGGATTCAGGAAATTTCTAAGCATGATCCTCTAAGGTATCTTCAGCAGACTCTATCCCTCACAAGGAAATTAGCCCGATGGCTAGTTCTACTTACTGAATTCGATATTGACTATATGGTGAAGAAAGTAGTCAAAGGAAGAGCCGTGGTAGACTTTTTGGCTCAGAATCCAGTTGATGATGAACAAGAGTAGGAATTGGAGTTTCCGAACGAGCATCTGGGGGCAATAGAAATCCAAACATGGACAATGTACTTTGATGGAGCTGTTAACAACAAAGGAGCTGGTGTCGATGTAATTTTGATCTCACCAGAAGGAGAAATGATCCCGATGGTGAAAAGATTAGAATTCGAAGCTACCAACAATCAAGTCGGGTACGAAGCTTGCATCTATGGTCTGGAAGAGCTCAGAAGCGTGGGGGAAGAAGAGATCATGGTATATGGGGATTCCATGCTAGTGGTGAAACAGATCTCCAATCAATGGGAAGTGAGAGAAGATAAGCTCAAACTGTATTGGGACTATTCAACTACTATCCTGTTATCTTTCACTTAATGCAAATTTGTGCATTTGCCACGAGAAGAAAATCAAATGGCCGATGCTTTAGCCACTCTAGCTTCAACATGGGAAGGAGAGAAACAGACTGTAGTTAAACCTCTTATTCTTGTTAAGTCCAGAATTCCTTGTTATGAAGAAATAAGGGTGATGCCAATTGACTCTACAGAGAAACTGTGGTTCTACGATTTGCAGTGATATCTGGAGATAGGACAATTTTCGGATGATACTGATAGGAAAGAAAGGATGTCGCTGAGGATGTTATCTCGATAATTTATCAGCCATAACGGGATGTTGTATAAGAGAATGCCGACGGGTGTGCACTTGAGATGTGTTGATAAAGCTAAAGCTCGGGAGATTATAGAAGCAATCCATGAAGGCGTATGCGGTCCGCACATGAACGGAACGGTTTTAGCTAAGAAAATAACTCGCCAAGGTTATTTCTAGCTGACCATGGAAGAAGATTGCTTGAAGTTTGTGAAGAAGTGCCATAATTGTCAAGTTTATAATGATGTAAGCCATCTGCCTTCTATGGAACTCCAAGGGTTGACTTTTTCGTGGCCATTTGGAGCATGGGGAATCAACATCATAGGAGAAGTAAGGCCAAAAGTGTCTAACGGTCACCGTTACATTGTGGTAGCAGTCGACTATTTCTCTAAATGGGTTGAAGCATAGTCATATGTCATTATGGGGTCAAAACAGATGGCGAGGTTCATTGAAAAGAACATAATTTGTAGATATGGATTGGCTCATCATATTATTAGTGACAATGGTGTTCAATTCAGAGCTGAGACAGCAACTTTGTTAAAAGAGTACAAAATTGAGCACCATAAGTCTTCTCCATATCGACCGCAAGCTAATGCAGCTGTAAAAGCCGCGAACAAGAATGTGAAGAGGATTTTGGCCAAGACGCTAGAGAATTATAAGGATTGGGCGTATTACTTGCAGTTCGCATTGTGGGCGTACAGAACCACTGTTAGGACATCAACTGGAGCTACTCCGTACTCTCTAGTGTACGGATGTGAAGCAGTATTACTAGTGGAAGTCGAGATCCAGTCATTGAGAATCCTCCTAGAGTCAAAGATTCCTGAGTATCAGTGGGTAGAGAGCCAATTAGCGCAGCTAACATTGTTGGATGAGAAGAGGCTGAAAGCTATGTATCACTCTCAGCTGTATCAGAAACGAATAGCTCGAGCTTACAACAAGAATATTAAGCCTGGGAAAATCAAAGAGGGTGATTTGGTTTTAAAGCTGACTAGGCCGATCATGACGGATCCATGAGGAAGTTTAAGCCAAACTGGGAAGGACCATACTTGGTAAAGAAACTGTTCTCCAAGGGCGCTATTATCATTTCTGACCTGGAAGGGAATGAATTTAAAGAGCCCATCAACCTCGACAAATAGAAGAAGTACTTTCTGTAAAGTCTCGCTAGGGAGAAAACCTAAAAAAAACGAGGCTGCCTAGGCAAAAGTTAGAGACTACGAAAATGAAAAATTAAAAAGTCCTACTGGATTGAAAACCTTAAAAGAGGAGGTCTAGGCAAAAATTAAGGACGTGTAAAAGGAGAGAGAGATTGAAAAATAGTTAGTTGGAAAACTTGCAAGGGCAAGTCAACTAACGACAGGAGATATGTAAGAAGAAAAATGCATTCTAGCTCTGTGCTTAATTTTAAATGGAGTGGATTGCCTTTGTTATTATCAAACGTTGCATTACCCAGCAATCGCTCCACATACTCGAGACTGTTGGGAGTCATCCGATGCAGACTAGTGTCAAAGGGAATAGAATCCCCAGCATAGGGAATCCCCGTCACAGCATCAAAGGACACGGGGTTAAGGGTGAACTCACCTAACGGAAGGTGGAATGTATGGGTGGTATCGGACCATCTCTCTAGCAAAGCATGCAGAGGCTGATAGTCAGTCCTTCCCTGAGCGTCCGGAAGTGCCAGGAATGAAATCTGAGAACCCAGTGTCATGGATACAGGCCTTGATCTAGTCTGGGAAGCTGTCGTACCAAATGTGAGCACCACTAAAATTCCCAGCACCCTTGAAAGTGTGGGAATCAAGCTATAAACGAACAGGGAGTTGCATTTTAGACAGAACCCTTTGAAATTAGAAATTTTTTACCAATTCCTGTCGTTGAGGCGTCGCCTCCTAAGAATTTGCATTTTGCCTTTAAGGTGTCACCTCCTGTCAGGAGGCGATCACCTCATCATTGAAGCGATCGCCTCAATGAAGAGGCGACGCCTCTTCAGATCAGCAATCTGACAGTTCATATTCAATTTTTACAATTTCATGTATTTAATCAATTTTTCTTTCGGTTAAAATGCTAAACATGTATTCATAAACATTAACCTGATACTTTCTGATCCTATTTGTAGGAAAAAAGCAAGTAAATTGGTTACTAACCTCTCCTGTAGCCAATCCACACAGGTGTGATTGCGTGTCTGCTAGAAGAGGGATGTCGTCCCCAATGCTCAGTCCGAAACATCGTTGAGCATGCACTGGAGGTGTGACCTGATCCCAATCAGGCAAGTTTGGCATCCGTACGGCGTCCATAGCAAAAGAAGTGATTGGAAAGCGAAAGAAAACTTGAGAGCAAAGAGAGAGAGAATTGGGAAGCAAAAAGTAACTTTGACAAGAAAAGAAAAGAAAGCTTATATAGGAAGGTTAAAGGACAAGGGAGAAAACATTAAAAAAAATTCCCAAAGGTGGTGAATCATTTCTTGATTTTTTTTCGGGTGTATCCCAAAATCGGCATCAAAGGAAAAGAGTTTAACTTATCAAAGCGTCTGGTCGGGTTTGAATCCTCGAAGTACGTATTATTGAGAAGCAGCTGGACATCTGGTCGGGTTTGAATCCCCAAAGTGTGCATTGTTGAGAAGCATCTGGTCAGGTTTGAATCCCTGAAGTGCACATTGTTAAGGATTGTCTGATCGGGTTTGAATCCCCGAAGTGCATTTCCTTTACTATCCCCAAGGAGTGTCTAGTAGGGTTTGAATCCCTGAAGTGCACATCCTCTACTGAGTGAATATCAGGCAATGCTTGAGAATCATGACAACTTATAATGAGTAACTGATCGGGCCAGGAAAATCTGAGGATCACGGTTACGTTTCAAGTCGAGATCTATGTCAGAAAGACTTAGGACTCGCATCATCTTTTCTACTGAGTGAAGATCGGACCATACTTGAGAATCACGTCAACTTATAATGAGTAACTGTTTGGGCCAAGAAAACCCGAGGATCACGGTTACGTTTCAAGTCGAGATCTGTGTCAAAAAGACTCAGGACTCGCATCATCTTTTCTACTGAGTGAAGATCGAGCCATGCTTGAGAATCACGTTAACTTATAATGAGTAACTGATCGGGCCAGGTTGCAAATGGGAAGTGTACGTAGCTGCTTCGACATATATGTATATGTAGTTAAAGGTACAATAAGTAATGTTCGTAAGTTGAAGGTAATGGAAGAATTAAAGGACTGTGCTTTGCTCCAAACTGGAAAGTGTTCCTGGACTGAGAAGAGGAAAAGAACACCAACCGTGAGTAGATAGAGACAGAAGGTTAAATTCAAGAGAACTCGAAGCTCTAGGTTTCAGCTCAGGTAAAGGATCAGACATCAACTCCTGATACAAAGCAGAAAATGGGGTTATGTTTTAAGTCAAGATCTGTGTCAGAAAGACTCAGGACTCGCATAATCTTTTCTACTGAGTGAAGATCGGGCCATGCTCGAGATTTACGTCAAATTTATAATGAGTGACTGGTCGGGCCAGGAAAACCCAAGGATCACGATCACGTTTCAAGTCAAAGTTCGACTTTTCGGGTTTGAATTCCCAAAACTGAAGGGCCTAAGCGAAGCTTGAAGGTCAGGTACGTCGTTCTCACTATTCATATGCATGTTGCTTTTTCAAAAATTGATTTCATAAATCCGCTTTTTGAAAAACCAAGGGGGCAAACTGTGGACACCCTCGGTCCAGGCCCACAACGAAAGCCCGATGATGAGAAAAGTCCGAACTTCGAATGCAAGAAGGATCCGAAATCTTCTTAGAATGAATTCAAGAGCTTAAAACCTAGTTTAAACCTAGCCAGAAACCTCAAAACCAGGCCCAAAATGCCTAGCCCAAAATCCCTTTACTTTAAGCCTTCAAGCCCAAACCCATTAGCCTCCATTTCTGGCCCAGGCCTGGGATGAAGAGGTGATCGCCTCAACGAAGAGGTGGCGCCTCTTCATCCCAGACATCGGTGAGGCGACGCCTCATTGAAGAGGCGTCGCCTCTTCACACATGTCCTCTGCAGTAATAAATGCTATTTATTGCTGTATTTAACTCAAAAATTTACTCTCATTTGCTCAACTCTACACATTTTTGCATGAAAGGAAGACTTTTAAAGCAAAAATGAGTTGGAAAAGAGGAAGCAATGATGAAAAATACTAGGTGGGAAATGAACTTTAAATTTTGGGAAATTGGAGAGAGAAAGAGAGAGGCTTAAGTAGAGGCTTAGCCTGATATTTTAAAGGACTCTTGGCCATTCTTCAGAAAGAAAAAATAGAAGAGAAAAAAAAAAGAAAAACGTTATGAAGAAAAGGGAAGAAAAACAAAGAGAAAACTAGAGAAAAGAGGAAGAAAAGTTGATTTTCAAGCTTTAGGAGTCTAATTCTTTGAAGGAGAAGGAGTCTTCTTGCATTCAAACTATCAAACAAGCTTTGAGGGCTTAGTTAGGAGCTTCAAACGTTCTTCAATCAGTGAGAATCCTCACTTTTTAGTTTTAAAGTCTTTATTTCATGTAAAAGCATAAATTATCTTAAATCTTGGTTTATTTTTAATATCTTTTGTTTATTTGATGTTATGTTAAAGCATGATTGCTTGAATATGTGAATTTTTGAGTGTTAGAACCCTGGTTTACGTTAATTTGCATGAGTAGTTATGTTGCTTATAGTTTAAGAAATTTAGTGCCTTTGTGTTGTTGAAAGTAGCTGAAGAGGCGCCGCCTCTTCTCATAGAGGCGATCGCCTCCTAGTCAGAATCAACGTGATTCTGCTTTGTTTCAGTATATTTTCTGTATCTTACTTGTATATGTTGCCTGATGTTCTTAATATTGTATGTGAATGCTATGCTTTTAGGATTATTTGAGCGATTAGTTCATGATTAGATGAACATCTATGTCTATTCTTATGCAAATTCAATTTGAATTATTTTGTGAATACACTGTTTATTTTGGAAATGAACTAACCGTATTTGTTGTAGGTTCTTAGTGATTTCTTAATCACTATGTAATTAGTGTATTAAGTAGTTCTTGAGAGGTAGAGCTTCAATTAATTATTGTAATAATTATACAAAGAATTGTAATCCTTAATCCTTTCCCCCATTTGTATTG
>CATIWK010778737.1:0-16032 GCA_949634005.1 Mallotus japonicus
TAATTTGAATTTTATATTTATTTATTTTTTAAATTGGAGAAGAACCAATCTCCGAACCGATTTGATCCGAAAATTTTAATTTGGAGAATAACCGATCTCCGAACCGAATTGAACCGAAAATTTTAATCTCCGAACCGAACCGAAAATTTGGAGCAATTCCGGAGCCTTGATTTTTAAATCTCCGACATTTTGGGACGGGTTCGGAGAATTTGAAATCTCCGGACTGACCCGGACCGTGCACACCCCTACTCTTGACAACCAGACATGCACTTGTAAATTATTTTCCTTCCACATGATAAATTTAAAATCCAGTTTAAAAAGAAAAACACATTTTAAAATATTAATCATAATTAATAAATAAAATGTTAAATTTAAAATTATTAATTTTCAATGAACACATTTTAAAAAGAAAATTCTTACCTACAATGCGAATAATAATTATGAATATTTTATTTTTATTGACTAAATACATTTTAAATTTAACTTATGTACCATTTTTCCAACCACATGATATATTGCATTCAGTGTGGATAAGAATTTTTTTAAAAAAATAATTAACATCAACAATTGTTAAAATCAGTTGACAAAAAAATTTTCTATTAAAATGATGTTTAAAATTTATATTTTTATATAGTCGTATTAGATTAATTATTGAAATTTTTATAATTCTATTTGAATTAAATCAGAATAATTGAAATTTTTATCGATACTTAGATCATATGATCTCTATTAATTAAAAAAATAATTTTTTTATTATATATATATATGTCGATTGTTGCTTTTTATTATTTCTATTTTTCAGTGTTATTGCTTTTTTATGCTTTTTGTTTTTTAGTGTTGTTGTTTTTGTTGTTTTTTTTATTTTTCGATTTTTGTTGTTGATGTTACAAATACACCATAAGAATCGTAAATATGTTACATATTGATGATCAATAAGTTTAAGATAATTTTTTTTGAAAAAAAAAAACTTGTTAAACATTTTAATAAAATTTTTAAATAATTAATTTAACATAACTATATAAATCATGATTTTAACTCAAAATATCCTTTAAATAAGAATAGTTCCTACCAACTGATTTATTGATTAAAAACTATAAATTCTAAATTAGCATAATTGAGGAATTTTTTTCAAATTATAAAAAAATAAACATCGGATTGAAAATCATGGAAATTAAATAATTTTGAGATTAAATTTTAGAGGAGAGAGTCAAACCTTGGAATGGGAAGCTAAGTGTTGTGTTGTGTAGTGAAGAAATTAATAAATATGTATATAGTTGTGGATCAGTTGCAATAAATAATAAAAATTCCCATGCCAAAGCTTTTTATTAGAATAGTGCTAAGCTAAATTCTAAGTGCCACTGACACATCTTCCAATAAATAAATGACAGTGATTCCCCTTTCCCAGGAAATATTTCCAATTTTGTAATCTCCTAAAAATAATGGCCAACAATGTCTAGACTAGCTGTAGAGCAATTTACAGAAAAAGTTCATATTTCAAAATATAATGCAGCAAAGAAGATTCAAGCAAAAGCTCATATAATACTGCAAAAAGAAACAAAAATATCACAACATTTTTGTTAATTAACCTGTGCTAGAATGATGGTCGACCAATGCAACCATGAGCAGGCATAATTTATTAACAATGTTGAGCAAAAAAAATAAAATAAAATGTTGAGAATACCTCAAAAATAGAAAAAAGAAATTGTTGAACATAAAAAAATATTGAGAAAAAAAAAGATGAAGACAATAAAAAAAGTTGAGGAAAAAAAAACATTGAGAAAAAAAAAAGATGAAGACAATATGAAAAAATATTAAACAAAAAAACATTGAGAAAAAAATGAAGACAATACCTTAAAAATAGAAAAAAATGTTTAGTAAAAAAATATTGAGAAAAAAAAAAGATAAAGACAATAGAAAAAAATATTGATAATAAAACATTGAAAAAAAAAAAGAAGACAATACCCTAAAAATAAGGTAGGAAAGGAAAATGGTCTATATTTGAAAGAAAAAAAGTTAGAGAAGTTAGTTTTGAAAATATTTTTGGTCAATATGGCTTTTGATAATATTTTTAGTTTTTGGTCTATTTATGAAAAAATCTCTAAAATTTAAAGCATACACTTTTTTTTATTATTATTTGTAGTTGTTTTATTGTTTATTTTATTGTTAAATGAAACTTGAATATTAAAATAACAATTTGATTCAATTAAATTTAGTACAATATAAAAACTTAATAAATTAAAATATTATTGCTAAATAAAATAAAAATTAAATTTTAGATTTATTTAAGAAAAAAAACATAATCATGAAAGAATATAAATAATAAAAAACATCATAAAAGAGAAAAATGTAACAAAATAAATAATAATAATTTAATTTTATAACCAGGTATTCAAGTAGCCAAGTTATTGCAATTAATAGATATGATTTAATTTTCATTTATCCAAGGGTTAGAAATTAAAGTTGTATATATACAATCATTTGTACTGTAGAATGACTCAATCATTAATACACCAAGAAAGTGGAACCCATATATACATCAACTAAAAAAGGAAAAAGAACAAATTGGACCTTTAACTTGTAAAAACTAGGCAAAATCGACCCTGTCGTTAGAGAAGGTATAACATCCATCGAACGCATCCTATGTTGAGAACCAACTCCTATCAATGTTGCAAATGTGGCAAAAGTAGGTCCCACACAATGTTGGTTTGTTTCATAACCACTAAAAGATTAAAAAATTTGCAAATCAGCGATTCTAAATCCCTTTTATTTTCACTTGCTAACTACTTTTATTTATCTTCCTTCAATAAAAGTCTTAATTAACTTCTTATCTTTCTTAATAGCATCAACAACTTCCTTAGGTATATACTTCTCATCATGCTTGGCTAGTACCTCCATAACCTTAAATAACACTCACCACTTCTTGTTTTTCTTGAAACACTCTTTTCATTCTTGCCCCTTTTAAGTTTTCTATTAAAGGCTTCACGAACCCTTCAATAACAATTGAGTGGCCTTCTTTAAACAAATCAAGGAACAATCATTAATACCTTATTGAAATATTAGTAAACAAAATTGCAATAAGAAACTCAACTTCAGGTGTTGAAGCGATCTGCGCTAGACTTTCTTCGTCTAACTTAAATTCAACGTTCTTGGGCTCCAATGTCAATAGGCTTAGATTTGGTTAGATTGCAATGGGTAGTGTGGAAGAAGTGGAGAATATAGATTGTAGTTAAAAGAGCCCTAGAGGGGGAGGAGGGGGGGTTGTATAGGGCTAATGAAATTTTAGAGAAAATTAAAAACAAATAAAAGAAAAGATCAAGGGATGAAAGATTGACACAAGTAAATTTAAGGAGTTCAGTTTCTAATCAAATCTATATCTCCACCTAACTTATCCCAAGTTAAAATTTCCAACCCACATTGATCTATTTACTTAGATTGAGTTTACAAACTTGAGTTTTAAGGCTCAACTTAGATCTCACAAACAAGAGGTTTCTTGGATCACTCTTAAAAACAATTCCCAAGTGTTTTAAATGGCTAACACTTAAATCAATTCCTTCTAAATTTAGTTCCTCACTTCCCTTTTTAACCCAGGAACATAGAAAAAAAAGAACCTAAACTAGATCATACAGTTCCACACTCAAAAGTGTATTTAATGTAATTAAGAAATGAGAAGGAATTTGATGCACAAAGAATTCTAAGACTTGAATTTTCTCAACTTAGGATATCTAACTTCTTAAATGATCCTCCAGCACTTGTATTTATGGTTAGAGATCAAAAACTAGATGTTGGAGTGCATTAACTTCGTCTTCAACCTTCACTATGCTTCATTTAATGAGTTTAAGCTTTTTATAGGAACAAGGTTGCTCACCATCGTGAGGGCATGATCACAATCATGATCCCTAAAAAATTAGTCATTGGAAACCAATGTTATCGTTATGTCTCTGAGTGAAGGTGTGTCACGATCAGGTCACAATCATAAGGGCAGATCGTGAGCGTCTCAAGTTGTTCAGTCTTCAAAAGGCTGCTTGAGGTCACAAGTTGGACTGATAGTCACGATTTGGATGAGGCCACTCATGATCAAGTCATGATCATGAGGGCAAATCGTGAGCGATCAAAAATTCCCTAAAGATTCAAGCCTTCTTCAGGCTTAAGCTCGTGAGTTACGATCTTGATTATAATGAATGCATGTGAGGGGTACACATTTGCTTGTTTTGAGTTGAAATTGATGTGTATTTTGCTCTTATATGAACCTTGATGTTTGTTCATTTTGATTGATATTTTGATGCCTTGAAGGAGCTTTGAGTGCCTTGAGCATTTTCAACTTCGTTTGCAATGATAATTAGGTCTAAATCATACTTAAAGAAAATGTTAGTTTATTCAAATCATTTGTCAAAAGTCAAATTTTAGAGAATGATCATGCAAGTGGTCAATAGTAGTGATATTATAATGAGACTTGAGAGAGGAAAGATATTTGAGGAATTAAATCTTTTGATTATTTTAGAGATGACCAAATAATTATAATTATAGTGGAATGCTTTAATGGTGTTGGTGGTGTGAGGAGGTCGGATCTATGGTGATGGAGAGAGAAACTAAAGGCCTTTTTTTTTTTTTTTTCTCGAGAAAATGATGGAAAATTTTGAGACGTGAAAAAGGTTAATCAATATCGAGGGTTTACATTTTCATGTTGAGGAATTTTACAAAAGAAAAAAGGACAATTATGACAACTAATTGAAGGCAAAGAGAAGGTCCAAGGCTTGCAGGAGTTAAATTATGCGCTTTTTTCTTTTTTTTTTTTTGGGTAAAAATTGTTGATTTAGGGATTTCTCAAACTTTAGTTATAAAACATACACGGTGTGGGACACACTGTTGCCATATTTGCAACATTGATAGGAGCTAGTTCTCCCCTCTTGCCATATCTGCAATAGTCTAATGGCATGGTCGATTTTGTGTAGGTTTTGCAAGTGAAAGGTCTAATTCAGCCCAAAAAAATATAAGGTCCAATGAGTTCCTAAGACAAAAGTTCAAGGTCTAATTTGGACGCTTTCCCCAACAAAATATAGCACCCTTCTACACTTACTTCCAACTCAGGGCCTTATTGGTCTATTTTCAAAAGTTAAAAGTTTCATTTGAAGAGAAAAAAAAAAATCCAAATTAACCCTAGTGCTAGAGTTGAAGGTGCAATTTGTACCTTTTCCGGTAATTTTATGAATCTAGACTCCAGAAATGATTTCCTCTGGAAACTTATGACCTACTGATGACATCAAAAACTATAGAAAAATGCTGATGTTAAGAACTTAACAGTGTAGTCCTTAAATTTTATCTTATTCTAATTAAAAATATCAATAAAACAGAATTTACCAATCAATACAGAATAATTTCCTTCAATCAAAAAAAAAAAAAATTACAGAATAGATAGCGGCCTAGTAAACAGGAATTCAATATTAGCTTCATCTGACCAAGTAATTTTAGTTTTTTTACCAACTCTGGAAGAATTTTCTGCTTTATTATTCATCACCCATGAATACTCCTATAGCTGATACAACAAGTAAGCCCAGTCCCAGCAACTGCATATTGCAAAAGCTTTTTACATTCTACAAGTTGCTTAAATAGAAAAAGGAGGAGAAAAAAGAACTACAAAACATCCCTTTGCCTCTAAAGATCAAGAGAAAAGAAAGGCTAAAAAGAAAGCACTAGAAAGTAAATTGGCAACTCGGAGCACAGCTTTAACACCTCACACTTGAAAAGTTTATAAAGCTTAAGAATGATTTCTCCTAAGTCATACACCAATTCAAAACGCATATCTGAATAAATGCTTGAGCACATAACATTGAATTACCAAATATTGTGCCTGCAACTAGGAATGAAGCAAAAATCACTTCTCAAGGCCTTTCACAATTCATCCCTCTCTTCCACCTTGCTGCATAGCCTGTTGACGTTACATAGTCAAAAAAGCAGGATTGTGAATTCGTATAATTTCATTAGGTGCAAAATTTAATTGTTTTCAAACTATGAAACACACTATTTGCCAGTTTTCAAGGGTCGTGACTGGCTACCTATATGGAATCTGCACTGTTGGCCATTACATGTGCAAAGGCTCACAATTTTTTTCTTCTGACAGCTAAAAGTTTTATTTTCTCTGCATCTCCCCACCTCTCCACTCACCATTTCATATCTTTTTGCAACCTAAAGCATTCAAAACTGAAATTTTTGCTCATGTTCAATTACTAATGATGCAAAAGTCAAATCAAGGGCAGTCTGTATATATAGGATCCATAAATATAGGATCATTTTCACCAGAGTTTGCCTATCGTTGTTGCTTTTATTAATTTAGTTGTATATTATTTGGTTTATGTTAGTTTGCTAGTTCTATACAACTTTCATTTGTGAGCGAATTTTAGAAACAAAATCAAGATATAGTTGAAAAATCTTAACTTGAGGGGTCATCTTTAGTGTTCCTAATGCATAAAAGTAAAAAATTCTAATCCAATGGATCAGATCGTGGATTGATGATGATGAACACTAATGGATCCTAACTATTTATTTATGTCACCACTGAATCATTAGACTCTTCACAGTTGACATATAATCATCAGAAGAGGTTGACAGACTCAACAGTAGTCAAAGCATTTTCAAACTTAAAAGTTAACTTAGAATGCTGTTTAGGACAATTACTAACAAAATTTCAATTACTGGCATCTTCCTTTCAACATATGATTGTAACATGCATCTCAGCAGCTAGCTTGGAAAGTTTCACCAATTAAGGAACTGGAAATAAGGAATTAACAAGAAAGCAAGAAAATGAAAATACCTGTACATGATGTGGAATTGCATGCTATGAAGCACCTGGTGCATCTCTCATGCTCATATTCAGACTATTTCGCATAGTTCGTCTGCCGATTCCTGCATCGCCTTTTTGCATCATGGCAACAAATTCACCATAATCGATCCTGCCATCCTGGAAAAAAAAAATACATCATACAAGTTAAAGTTTGTATCATTGTTAAGAAGAAAAGCTTAATCATTGAAATAGAGATATAACATGATTCCACTTGCATTTTCCATTACAGCAAAAAAGCTTAGATAACAGGAATTATAGCCAAAGATCCAAATTATACTATACTGGACAGGAAAAATCAACAAGCAAGGAAACCATTAACCTTTCAGATTGCATCTCTTATTCGATAAATGGGCCATGCAAACAACAGGGAATAGGATCAGAATTTCAAGAATTGTAGTTTTAACAGGCATAAAATTATAGGCACAAGGATAAAACATTTAAATAAGTGAAAGCTAGCACTACATTGAATAAATGGCAGCTAATTCAATGTTCTGCCAACAATGTCCATATAATTTGATATTTAATGCTAATGGGTATCCATCAACATGTTTAAATGACTTACATTATCTTGATCAACTTCTCTAATTATATCTTCAAGTAAAACGTCAGTCATGTTGTGATCTGCACAAGCTTGCTGTAGCTCATCAACTGTGATATAGCCACTTCCATCCTTATCAAAGTATTGGAATGCTGCAACAAGATGTTCCTCTCTTTCTAATTTGTTAAGATGAACTGTAGCAGCTATAAATTCCCCATAGTCAATTGTTCCACTGTTGTCCACATCAGCCTGGAATTCAGAAAACAATAAATCAGCTGATTGAACATAATAGCTACATGATTTAAAAAAAAAACTATGCTTGTAGCTGTATCCAAATTTTCAATGATGATAACAATATTAATAACTACATATGTCATTGCAGCTCTTGCTTTAAAGAGTTGAACAAAATCAGAGCTACTTTAATGGAAGACAGAACAAAGACCACTCTCTTATAATAAAGCATGAATAACCTATGGCTTAGTTAGAGACTTGGAATTATCTAGGAGTGGGTTACAATATGGTTTTTCATCTTAAAAAAAAAATTGTATTGCAAAGATAAAGGGGAAATGGACAGTGGAAAATGTGATAGAGACAACACAAAACAAGATGGAGATACACAAGGCCATAGTAAACAAAAATGTATGAACAAAGAAATAAAAAAAAATTCTATAGCATAAAAAAATGTTGTAAACAAACAAATAAAATAAAATTGCAAAAATGTGTGATAGAAATAATTTATTTTCTTTCTCATCAAATAAAACCTTTAATTCTTCAAATGTGTATTTTCCCCTCTTTCTGATATTTCATATTTGCTCTAATTTCAAGTTTGTTTGAAACAATATTGTCCATCTCATGTTTTGTAAAAGCAAAAAAGTTGTATTTTATTATCAAATTCAAGGTATTGCAACATAATGGGTTATGGGAATTGATGACTTCATATCTGAACTCAATAACTAGCAAAACATTATCATCATTATTGACCATCTACACAAATTCATAATTTCCGTATAATGTTTTTCTCTGACAGATAAAAGAAAAAGTTCAAATTCTTGTTTACCCGTGAATATATTTGTGACTTTAAGTTGAATTCCATTTTTCAATGGATCTGTTATACCTCTGTCAGACTCATGGGGGTCTCACTCATCTATACTCTATGTGATATTTTCTAAGTTTAGACTATTGAAGTTGGCATGCACTGCTTAAAGTTAGTAACAAACTATCTGTAAATCAATAATTTGACATAAAATAATATCATAACATTTTGCAATCTATGCAAAATTATTTTTACTTGTCATTCAGAAGTTGATGCATGTTTTTCTTTGTTTTTCCATGTCAAAACTGATGACTTTCCATGCTTAATGAATCATATTATTGGTTGTGGAACAATCCAAACTTAGTTTTCAATACTCACTGAGAATATACTTATATGCATATGAGATGCATGAGTTTGGTTCCACCTCAATTTATACATGTTCACAAATCACTCGGTATACAATTGTATTTGAAAAAGTCTTACTGCATCCATGAGATCACGTATTTCTGTGTCCTTCAAGGTAGAGCCATATCTTCGCAAGCCAGCTTTTAGCTCATCAAATGTGATTGCACCACTGTTATCAGTATCCATCGTCTGGAACATTTCTCGCAACCCAGCAATCTCCTCCTCGGAAAGGCTTTCAGCTATTACCTGAAAACATAAAACCGGCAAGTGTGGAAACGCATCAGAAAAATCAAGGTTTTGGCATTAGCACAAGCAATGTAAAGTCAAAATGAGATATCAAAATGCTCTCTAATTATACTGGTAGACTTCCTGATTGGTCCAATTTAGTAACTGAGCAGCATAGGGAAACCCCTAGAAGAAATAATGCAAAGGCCTTTTTTTTATTTTCTTTGATTTTTGGGATAATGAACACTATGCCATAATACAAGGACTGTTTTGCTTAACATTTGAGAAGTCACTATAGCTCTTCATCAGAGCATCATTCGGCAATTAAAATGTCAAAATTTCTGTATCACACACTCATATGTTATGCACATAAACTTACCCGTAAAGCCATCTTCTTCAATTTATTCATTGCCGAGAATTGCTTGAGACGAGAAAGTACAGCTGGATCTAGTGCCCTATCAGGTGCAACTCCATTTTCACAAATCCATGGATGGCCTAACAAAACAAACATATATTCCATTCTGAATTTAGTTGGCAACACAAGAAGCATCAAACTTGTTTGAAAATATGGTTAACTCCCATATATGCAGAATGATCTTGGATCATATTTATAAAAATTTTAAGAATTTTTAAGAAATAATTATACTAATTACTAAAACTATTTAACAGCAGAGAATTGCATGTAAGCATCCAATCAAAGAGCAGCAGCAAACAAACATATGCATTTAATTCAAGGAAGAAAGACTCATTGTTTAGAATTCATGTTAACTTCAATTAGCATACTGATTGTAAGGAAGTCAAGAATTTTGCTAGCACTGCAACCACATTGATACATTATTAGGCCAATACATCACATAATTATGTTGCTAACTAGCATGTGCCATACAAAGAAGCATCAGTTTGACCAAATAAAATTCATCAATTCAAATTTCTAAATGTCAACAGTATACACAAAGAAACTAAAGGCCAGACATACATAGCACTTCATGAGCAGTCAATCGTTCTGAAGGTCGACCGCAAAGCATCTTGCGGATGAGATCTTTGGCACTGTCTGATATTAGAGGCCAAGGGTCTGACTCAAAGTCTATATATCCCTTCAGCACCGCATCAAATATTCCTTGCTGTGTTTCTGAAGCCCAAACAGAAGAAACTTTCAGTAGATTGCAGAAAGGCTTAATGAGTTATAGCAAAACAGCAAATGGCACCTACCTGCCCAAAATGGTGGCACTCCACTTAGCAATATATACAATATGACTCCAGCTGTCCATACATCTGCCTCTGGCCCATAATGCTTGAGAAGTACCTCAGGAGCAACATAATATGGGCTTCCAACCACATCAGTGAAAATTTGACCTGAAGTGGGAAACCACAGATAATGCTTAACCAGCACAAAGGTTCAATAACATTTTAAACTGTATATTACAAAATCACAAGATGCTGACGATCTCAATAAATGGTTAAACTCTTAAATGAGAAAGAAATATTATATAGATCTGCCACTATTGATGTGAACCTAATACTTATGCAGAACACCAAACACTAGGCAGTAATTTTTTTTTTTTTTCTTTTTGAGAATACTAAAAGCAGCAGTTAGATACATGCCAACAAAAAACATGAGCAACCATTGTATATAGGGTGCAATTATTACATAAGAATGATTAATTTACAAAAGCTTGCTATAATAATTGCATTTTTGGAGTCTACCTGTGCTTGTAACTCAAATAAAAGACCATGCCATAAGATAGTTTCTCTACCTGGTTTGAAGAACACAGAAAGTCCAAAATCAATGGCTTTGAGTGAGAAGTCATCATCCTTGTTAACCAACAAGAAGTTCTCCGGCTTTAGATCTCTATGCATAACCCCAAGTGAATGGCATGCCTCAACAACCCCAACAATAATCTTTGTCAGCTCAGCTGCTTTTCTCTCGCTATAATGTCCCCTTTGAATGATTCTGTCAAACAACTCTCCGCCAGAGCAAAGCTCCATAACTATATGAACATACAATGGATCCTCGTAAGCACCCTTAATGGTAACAATATTCTTGTGACCTGCCAAATGGTGCATTATTTGAATCTCCCTGCGAACATCCTCTACATCATCCTTAGAAATCAACTTTCTTTTAGATATAGACTTGCAAGCATACTCAATCCCTGTGGAATTCTCAACGCATGAATAAGTAGTGCCAAATTGTCCTTGTCCTAATTTACGACCTAAGGTGTAGAGATCACGAATGTTGGCAGTTTTATGGCCTAGAACATAATAAGACTGGTTATCAACACCGCGCCTCATGATCAAATCTTTCTTGTTGGGGCTAACAAGAGGCAAATTGTTGTCCTTCTTGGGGTTATCCTTGCCGAATTCTTGGGCGGCGAGACTGGAAGGGGAATGCTCAGAATTGGAGTTGTCAGAGGAAGGATTGCGCTTGGGTTGGGAGGCAGTGGATTGTTCCTCGGGCTGACTGTAGCCCTGATAGAGTTTCCCTTTGAAAGATCCACGGCATGTGTTGCCCATGAAACAGTCAGAATTTCACGCCCTTTTCCTCATCAAATGGATACTCACCAATTACACCTGCAAAAGAATTGCATAAAAAAAAAAAAAAGTCAACTTTGACAGTTTCAACTTCAATTACTACACTATGTGCATATATTTGTTTACATATGCATAACCCAATAGCATATCTTATATCTTATCCAAGAAACAATAAGAAACAAAAATAATTTGAATTAGGTAGCAGATCAGATGAAGCCCACTTGACAGCAAGTTTTTTAAAAGAGAAAGAAAAAGAAGAAAAAATTCAATTTCATTTGCTGGGTCCAAAGGTTTAACATGAATTATACAAAGTAATCCATTGCATCTATGACACTATAAAAATTGATAAAGAAAAAGTTGAAGATCAATCTACCAGTCAAAACACCCAATAACAAAAATACGAGCAGCAAAGATTAGATTATGCAAGAACATAACATATGTGCGAAAGATAGATAAAAAGGAACGTACCACCGGTTTGCGTTGTTTTAAGAAAGGAGCAGAAAAAGAAGGAGAAGGAAGAGGAGATGGATCTGGTAGCAGTGGAAAGCAAGAAATGGATATATTTTTTACTATTATTACCAGATGCAAAAGAAAGCTTTTTCCTTTTTTCTATTTCTTTTATTATTATTATTGTTATCTATTTTTCTTTTTCTTTTTTTTTGAAAAGTATATTGAGAATTGGTCCACTCTTCAATTCAACCCATATGTCTCCTCTTTCTCTTCTCTTTTCTTCAACAAAAACAAAAACAAAACCAAAAACTAAAACGAAACAGCTGTTCTTTTCTCCTTTTGTTTGAATCTTTGAATATTATTATTGTATGTGTGTTCAAAAATATTATTATTAGGCTGCTGTGCTGCTGCAAAAAATCGGATGACAAGTGCTGACCAGCTATTCGTTACGCGTTTTTTGTTCAACTTTTTTTAGCGGTTCACACTTTTTAGGTGGTTTAATTTCCCAGGGGAAAAAAAAGAAAAGAATTCTATTTTCCACATCTTAATATTTATATTTTTTTTTATCAATTGAACTCTCAGCTCATATATCTAAGTAGTACAAATGATAAAAGGTGTCGATATTCAATTGATAACAATAGAGTTTGAATTCTCTATCTTTTTTCTACCATTTATAGTGTTGAAAAGTAATAATTTGTACTAATTGTTAAGAAAAATACCAACTCATATACAAATAAATATTTGTCTTTTTATATGTGCGAACAAATTCTACTACTTTTCAAAAAAAAAAAAAATTCTACTAACTCGAGTTAGAAATTGGCATCCTTTTCAAAAAAAAAAAAATTGAGAAAGTAGCATCCTCATCACCTAACAATTGGTTGATTGATTGTATTAAATTGATAAAAATTAACTTAATGTTAAAATTTTAATTCTATATTCTAAAATATGTTTTGAAATAAATTATTACTGCATGCATTCTTTTCTCACTACTAAATACAATTATATTTAATCTTATAATAATTACTAAAATTATTTTTAACTTAATTTTTATATTGTATGAGTCCATCGAAATAGTTGACAATCATGTAACTATCGGAAACTAAAAATAATAAATAAAAAAATATATAATAGGCACAAATTTTTAATTAATTATCTTTAGTTAAAAGTTTTAGTGTAAAATCTTATAACAATTTTATATACACTTTCCAGCCCAAATTAATAGATTTATTCTATTATATATTTAGAATTAGAATTAAAATATATTGACGGTGCAGATTTAAACTTTCACTTCCTCATACGCTCTTTCTTTAATGTGGCATAGAGAATAGCCACCTATTAATAAATTAACAAACTAACTATTATTAAAAGAAAGTTGTTTATAATTTGAGATCAACACAAAAGAAAAATGAATTTATAATTTTTACATAGTAAATATATTTTATTACAGAAATGTCATGTGGTAGGCATAATCAGGTTGCTGGTTTATTTGTGGAAACGAAAAAAAATATATGTTTAGTTTATTACATGTAAAGGGAAAGGAAAGGAAAGGAAAGGAAAATAAGAACGGATAATGGATTAGCTCAGAGATTCAATGTTTGACCTTATAGCGGGGTGAGGGTGAGAGTGAATTTCAGTAAATATAGTTTTTTTTTATAGAAAATAATTTATTATTTATGTACCATCATTTAAATAATTGCTGACTGATCAATTTTTTATTTAATGGGTGCCTTTTTCTCACGGCTGATAGAGCCAGTTACATACGGTGGCTATTACAAAGACTTTTCTTTTTCTTAATATTTCATTTTTTTTTAAAGCTTCTTCGGTCAAAATAATCCGACAAGTGGTGGAATAAGCTCATTTAGCCCTCAAATTTTGTTTAGCATGATTAATTCCCTTTTTAAAACCTTTTAAGCTAAATAGGTACAAAATTTTAATTTTTAAACTTGAAGGTAAAAAAAAAAAAGATGACAACAATTTGAATCTTATAAATTATATAGTTTTTTTCAATTAAGTCTTGCAACCTTTATCATTAATAACTAAGTTTAATAAATAATTAAAAATTGATGTTTTCCATGTTTATTTTGTTTTAAAATAAAGTAATATACTTTTTAAAAAAAATTATCTATATTTACAAAAAATGTCAAAAAATATTGTGTTTTTTTTTTTGGTACACTAACATCAATTTTAGTAAATACAAAAATTATAGTGTTTTTTCATTATAACTTGATATTTTTTTTATATTAAATTGTTTCACTAATGAAAAATAAACCACTTTTTTATGAAATTAATTTTTATAATTTCTATATTTATATAAATTGAAATTATTTTAACTATTTTTACATAAAATAATTTTAAATTAACAAAAAATAGTGATATTTTATGAAAATATGTCAAGATATAATAAAAAAAATTAATTCTCACACTTAGAAAATATAATGTTATTTCACAAAAGTAATAATCTTTTCACATTTTTCTGAATAAATTAAATTTAGAAAAAAAATTAAGATTTCTTCTTTACAAAAATACCAATCTAAAAAAATTTAAATTGATAAAGTAGTATTAACACTTATAAATTTTTTTTTTATAATTATAAAAATTAATTCCATAAAAATGGTTTAATTTTTTACAAAGTAACAATTTAAGAAAAAAATATATCAAGTTATTATAAAAGAAATACTAATTCGTATATTTACAAAAAAAAATATTATTTCACAAAAAAGTAAAAAAAAATCTATACATTTTTTAAATCTAGATAAAATTTTCCAAATAAAATAAATTACTTTATTTTGAAATAAAATAACTATAAAAAACACCTTAAAAATTACCCATTAGTGGTAATTTGTTATCTCTAATGTAACATGTATACATGAAGCATGCCCATTTGAGTGATGATGTTAATTGTTGTGCTTCCACGTAGGTCAATCATGTCATAGTCATGATCCCTATGTGCCATGCTGGATCTCCTCTACCAAATTGTTGTAGGCTTTCTGAAAATTTAAGGAAAAAATTAAGTTTGTAGCCACACTCTTCCTTGTTAAAATTCACTATCAAACAAATCTAAAACACAACAACAAATCCATAAATAGTATTAAGCTTGCAGCCACCCCTCTTTACACACACTTTTTCTCTTTGATCCGGCCATGTCTCACCCTTTCTTTTTCCTCTATAAATAGTACTAAAAAATATTGTCGTTTTTCAATCCAAATCCTCAACACCAACTACAACACCTCTACTTCAAATTCTTCTCTCTTACTAGTCATGTTAATATAATGTCTCAATTGATAATCATTTATGATTAGTGAAATAATCCAATTGTATGATCATAATTTTGTCTCCATACACTAATAAAATCTTTAGTTTTTTTTTTTTTATCTCCAAATATCAAAATTTATTGACTTTTATTTTTCTTGAAATTTTTTTCCATCTTTTGGATTATATGGACTTATGTGATTTTGATTTAACTCTTGATAGTATTTCTCTTAGTTTTTGTTCTTAGTGTCATTTTTATCAAAATTTCAAGTTTTATGTGATTATCGAGGGTTAAATGCATTGGTGGTCACCCAACTTTTGGTTTGTTTCATTTTGGGTATCAAATTTTAATTTGTATCTTTTTGATAACCAAACTTTAATTTTGTTTCAACCGTCAGTCACTTGGTGGCACAGTGTTGACGTGGTCACCGGTTGAAGAATATTCTCTACATCATCGTCTACGTCATATGCACATATGGTCATCGAACTTTAATTTTGTTTCAATTTGAGTACTCAACTTCAATTTATATTTGTCAATACTAAGATATTTTATTTAAATTATAATTATAATTTAATCAATTCTAATTTTGTCAAATATAATTAGGTTTAATTAACTTTTTAATATTTGAATAACATAAAAGTTAGATACATTTTAATTAAAATTAAATTGTATGTTATTTAAATTACATACAAATATTTTACTTAAATTAAAATTATAACTTAATTAAACCTAATTTTATAAGTAAATTATTCTTATCATATTAATAT
>CATIWK010778840.1:0-11678 GCA_949634005.1 Mallotus japonicus
ATATCTCTTGAATGAGTCCAATTAAAGCTTCTTGCAACTTCTTTGATTTTGATCTTGTCATTGGGCCTTCTTAGACTTTAAATGCATCATTGCTCACTTGGAAGTTATTGGGCCATGAACTTGGGCTTGGATTCATATCAAACGTGTTTTAAGGTGTTTTCTTATTGGGTTGCAGAATTAAAGAATGGTCCGTTGGTAAGTTCGATAATTAGAATTGAAGTAGTAAGTGCGAGAAAGACTGTTGCTCTTAAAGATTTACAAACATTGGCAAATTCTACACCTGCACCTTCTATCGTGTTTGATTAGAACCAGCCGAACAAGAGAACAGTCCGAAAAGGATCAGATCCCATTCACAATAGATGTTGACAGATTAAAAGCTGATAGACAATAGGGAAATATGGTTTTTCAAGGAAAGGAGGTGATGGCTTGAGGCTATAACTGATGTAGAAGAGAAATATGATGATGAGAGGAGCTTCTCAGTTTGAGTTTGTTGGATTTCTAATATTTCTATTTGTTCTAGTCAAAGGTTCTTTCTTTCTTCTTCTTGTCGTAAATGCTCTTCAAATAGAAGGTTCAAGTGTTATTTCTGGCACTTCTCATAATAATTGATTCAGATTGAGAGTGTCATACAATTCCTTGAATATAAAAGTAGATGGTGGCTCCATTTTGTGGAAGGATGAATTGTTTTGGTTTGATGGTTTTATGATCTGTTTTCGATTTTTAGTTCAAAAGATTGAAATAAGAAAATCTATTTTTGTTTATGATTTATGGGTTCAGAATTTTTAAAATGATGCAGATGATCTGCCTCATCCATTAGCATGAGACTTGTTGCAGCTCTTATCGAGGAAATGAAGTTGTTCAAAAAAAAGCCAAAGGCAATACAGGCGATTTTTTTTTTTGAGAAAAAGACATATGATTTGTTTTTTTTGTTTTTTTTAAGAGAAAAAGAAGAAATTGACCAAGGTAGGACCAATCTAAAGTTGCATGACTGCCATGTCATCTTAATACAAACGGCTGTTTATTTTCAAAGTCCCCACCGTTGTTATCAGAGGGGCATAAAGCACGGGAAAACATAAAATTTGTGTTTAAATGATCCAAAAAAAGAAAGAGGACTTATATACTCCCAGAGCAAAATGTTAGGGGCTTAAATGTACCTTTGCCCAAAATAAAAATATATATTTCTATTGTTTGATGTAGAAAAGTATAAAAATTTATTAAACCATCAAGAACTCATTAATAAAATTTATTTTTGCGTATAATCATTTATGATAAAATAATAATTTTTTTATTGATATTATATAATATAGGTATTGACTTGTCATAAAATGATAAGTATTTCTTTTTTTTCAAAATTCAAGAAAAGATATAATATGACTAAATACCTTTTGTCACATCAACATTTAACAATGAATTGAGTCGGTTTATCTTTTTTTTTTTTTACTAACAACATGAAACACATAATATCAATTTATTACAAAATAAATTAATATTTTTTTATTAAGTAATTTTAAAATTAATAAAAAAATACACAGTAATTTTTTATACTTCTCATATTTTTTGCTTAAATTTTTTTTTTAAAATTCTTTTCGTAAACACAAAGAGAATTCTGGAAATTATACATTATAGTTTCCTAAAATATATAATAATATTTAGAGTTAATGGATAAAACCATTTTATTTTTTTAAAATCAAATTTACTTTTAAGAAAACTAACTGACCATAAAATAGATAAAATGTGGTGAGAGGAACCCATGGGCTCTATCGTGCTGTGCAAGATAACACATTAGTGTTATAACTCAGCCTATTTTTGTTAGTTCATAATCATCTTAAGTGACTCTATAGCTGAAACCTTTCCCAAAATGTCCCCTTTTTCTCTAAAATTCACCATGCAAGCTAGCAGTTCAAGATCAAAACCTTAGCTTGAGGTATCACACCTCAGCAATCAGATACGTTCTTTTGAATTAGAAGATGCTGAGGAATCAGAAGTGCCAAAAGATCGTCATCAATTGGTAGGGAAAATCTGCAGTGACTGTAAGTACATGACTAGTCTGCTTCATCACATATTAAATCAGGTATGCAATTGTGTCTATAAATACTTTATTACTTAGTTATTTTAATGCTCTATTTTGTCTTTATTGTCATATTTCAATCTGTATTATGGGTATTACCATGTTTTGGCTTATCTTGTTATTTTTTGTAATTTCTGATTCTGTGGATGGTGTATATAATATGTGGATATATATATATTGCTGCCATTAACCTTTGTTTTGCACGATTTTTATTAGATCAGGATTAAATTTACTTTTTCGCAGTTTTTCCTATTTTTGATGTATTGAATAGGAAAGTGATGCAAAAAATTATAAACATTAATTTTTCTGCTTCAGTTTCTTATTGTGGGTGGATAAATGTGAGTATATTACTATCATATTGAAATTAGAGCGATTATAATGGGTATCACTTAATGAGAAGTAATCCAATAGAAATGACTTTCTGGACTCATAATTTTTGGCTTAGGGGATGAATTTTTCTTGGTCTTGAGATTGTCTCTCACTTTCCTGAGCGATCAGGTGGCGACTCTTTCACATAAGGCTTCTCTAGAGTTCTGAAAGGTTCTTTGGTTTGCTTCCACTCGAGGCAATATCCAGTTCCCTCAATGCCATGATTGCAGCATTTTTAAGGTCCAGATTGCCACATCGGACTCACTTACATGAATTAAACTTAATCTTGTAATATCTTATCTTAAATTACCACTAGTTTGTTTTTCTTTCCTCTTTATAAAGAATACTATGACTAGGGAAAATTAATTACACTATTTTTACAAAAATAATATAAATAGGTGAATTTTTGTAACAAAAACCTAAAAAACCAATATCATTAATTAGAAAATAATTCCATCAACATTAGTAAACGCTTTGAATTTATAATATAAAATTTTTAAAAAATAACCTCATTTATCTTAAAATTTAACTGATTTTTTAATTATATTCTCAACTAAAATCTATGTAAGTTTAGCTATTATATCTTTTTTTAGCTATTTATTTATACCCAATCTTATTTGGAGGAGCTAAATATAATTTAAAAAATTACTTCTAAAAACTTATCACATAATTGTTTCTCACAAAAGAAACTAAGGCATAGAAAACTTAAGTAATAAGCAAATTTATCCACTAAATTCAATAAGTAATTTCAAAAATTATCTCAAACTTTTTATAAATCAGCTTAGTTACTTGTTGGCCAAATTTGTCCATTTAAATGGATAATTTTAAATTGAACTTCTATTAATTTTTTAGATTACATTTAGATTCATATAATAAAATTGGATATAAATGAAATAATGTAGAAAATATAATATCTAAATCAATAAAAATTTTAGTTGAGGATATAATTGAAATATCAATTAAAATTTAGGATAAATGAGAAGTCAGTAATGTTTATTATAGCATGTTATAAATAACACATTGAAAAATGAAAAATATTTTTCAGAATAAGCACTAAAAATGAAAAAATAATTTTTAGTTTATTAAAGCAAAAAAAAAATGAAATATAAAAATGAAAAAAAAAACAGCCTCTAAGTTTACAATACCAAATGTCATTTTCAAAATTGAATTGTTTTTAAGGAAAAGACATCCAAAAGGTTGTGATCAGTTAAGATTGTTCTTTTTGTGTGCCCTAAAATTTTCTTTTCCAAGAAAAAAGAATAAGCAAATAAAATTATGGGTTTTTTCTTTGATTTGAATCAAAACAAGAGTGAATTTAATTCATATGACAAAGGAATTGAAAGTTGTTATTGTTGATGGTGGTGATGATCAAAAATTTGAATCTTGTAAGAAAACTCTACATCATTTAAATAGTTATTTCTATTTGTATCATATTTAGATTTTTTTTTTTTGACAATTGATTTAGAAGTTTAGAAATAGAGGTATTAAATATAACATTAAAAAAATAGATTGCACAAAGATTAAATATAACATTAAGAAAATAGGAACATAGAGTTAAATTTTCTCAAAAAAATAGTCCACAAAGATTAAACAAAATCATGACTTCAATGTGTACCTAGTGGAGAAATCACATAGCCTTATTAATTGTACAAATATAGTTAATAAATGGTTCCTCAATTATGAGAATAATGTAATAAAAACATTAGCTAGTATAAAAGTAAAATATGTAGCCAATAAGTTATATTTATCTATGAAATTAGGAAGGTGGTTATATGTTGGAGCTATTGCATGGAGAAGTGGAGTAAATACATTATGTTTAGCTTGTTTTATTGCACAACTATAGTTCAAGGTTTGGATTCCCTGATGCTTCCTTAAACATGATGAGTCATGTTAGTTTAATCCCCATCATACTTTGTGAATGGATGGTGAAGATTAAATCAAATACATATTAACTTAAATAATTGGTAATCTTTTGCCGTAATTTAAATATATTCTCCTTTGATTCACTTAGTTTTTTTTTTTAAATGATTCATCACTTAAACTGAGAATTGATAATTAATTTTATATTGATTTAGGCATACTCATGTAAAAGATTATTGGATTCCTAGAGTTGGCATAGAATTTGCTACTATTGAAGATGGATGGCAGTTTTGGATAAAATATGGTGCGAGGATTTGTTTTGATGTTAGAAAACAATGGTTTAACAAGGACTAAAAAGATGGAAACATAAATTTAGCAAGATTTGTGTGCAATAAAAAGCGGTGTTAAAGGAAAGATAAGTGAGATCACCTAACTAAATGTCCTAATGAAAAAAACTAGAACTGGTTGTCCGACACAAAATAGTATTTGTTATATGAAAGAGATTGCAAAATATAAGGTGCATGATTTCATACCTAATCACAATCATGTTCTTCAATCTCCAAAAATTATTTATATGATGTCATCATAATGTAAGATGTTGAAAGCACAAGTTGCTAAAATTGATTTGGCGGATGCATATGGAATTAAGACAAAAACATCTTTTAAGCTCATTAGTAGGCATGGTAGAGAAAAATTAATTATTGGTTATACATTAGTAGATCAAAAGAACTACCTTCCGAGCAAAAGGTAATGAAACTTGATGTATGGAGAAGCAGGTAGCTTATTAATGTCTTTTTTAAAAAATTACCAAATAATACATCCTTTTTCATGCAATACAATTAGATAATAAAGAACAAATAAACAAGTATATTTTGGGTTGATGCAAAGATGATTATTGATTATGCTAGCTTTGATGATGTGAATACCTTTGACACAATACATACCACAAATAAATAATTTAGCCCTATCGGCGTATTTATTAGACATAATCATTATAGAAAAATTGTAATTTTTGGAACTGCTCTTTTATATGATGAAATATATGAATCTTTTGAATGGTTGTTTAGAATATTTTAAAAGGCACATTATCAAAAAAAGCCTTCAACTATTTTCACAGACCAAGATCCTTTAATGGCAAGTGTATTGGTGAAAATAATGCTAGAAACATATCATGGAATATATACTGAGCACATAATACAAAATGTTATAAAAATTTGGAAAATGTGTTAAAGGACAGGTTTAATCTTCTTAAGGACTTTAAAGCGTGCATTTATGAATATGAAGAAGAGATGACTTTTCAAGTAGCTTGGAAGCATATGCTTTCTCATTATAATGTTTAGGAGAGCTCTTTGTTAGGTAGTATTTACAAAGTAAAAGAAGAATGACTGAATATTATATCAAAACTATTTGCAGTTTAGGGGTGTGAAGTACACAACTTAGTGAGAGTGTAAATGGGGACTTAAAGACTTATTTAAAATTAGATTTTCGACTAACTTTGATTCTTCAATCATTTTGAACAAGTTATGAAGGAAAATGATATAATGAGTTAAGGGCTGAGTATGGTTCTAAAAATTTATTACCTAAATTGTAGATGTACAAGTCTCTTTTAATCCAACAAACAACAAAGTTTTATATTCCATCTGTATTCGATTTGTTTCAAGATGAGTATGATTGGTCATTAGTTGCTTTGATAAAAGATAGAAAAGAAGCTCAAGATATTAATGAGTACGTAGTTGTAATTTTAATCAAAATGAAAAGTATATTATAAAAGGGAGTCCTTTTGAAAGAATAGTACTATGCAATTGTAGAAAATGTAAGAGATTTTGTCATGCTTTAAAGGTTCTTGATGTAATGGATATAAAATTAATTCCTAATCATAATATTTTAAAGAGGTGGATACAAGAAGCAACGAGTGAAAGTACAGAGAATGCCAATGAAAAATGTTTATAAGGATATTAACTTAGATATTACATGATGTTATAGATATCTTTCCCCAAAATTGGTGAAGCTAGCATCTCAAGCATTTGAATTTAAAGTCACCTGTTAATTTCTAAATAAATCCATGATGAGTTGAGCAAGCAAATTACAATATTAAGTAGAATTCATCCTACTGGTGGAAACATTAATAATGATGCTTGTACCTTTATACCAAACAATAAAACTAATGGAGGTGTAGAATTTGACTCAAAAAGCAAAAGTTTTAAGGAAAAGAACATGTCAAAAAGGTAGAAAATGATTAAAGAGTTGAGTTGAAAAGAAATGAAAGAATAAGAAAAAAGTTGACAAATAAAGATGACATCTAAGACCAACCATCAAAGGTTTATCTTTAAAATTATTATCCTTTTTTACTAATTTAATTGAATAGTTTTAGTAATGCCTATCATGATATATCGATAAATCCTTAATTTGGATATATTTTGAGTTTATTTTTATTTAGTTTTACTTATTAATATGTAATTATTTGATTAATTTTGACTATACCTAGTAATTATGCATTTAGGAATAATGTAGACTTAGTTTTCATGTTTAACTATGATTTAGTTAGTGTAATCCAATTAGAGTTATGTTTAGTTTTCATTAGAATTTAGGATTTAACTTATACATTCATATTTAATTAGGCTTTAGAGAATTTTAGTTGCATTTGGTATTATTTTTTCCCAATTTTACATGGTTTAAATACTTATAAAATTGATTTGGATTAAATAAAGTGCTTCAATGAGTCAAAATCAAGCATGGATTGGAGTTTGAAGCTTAGCCTAGCTTTGCCAAAGTGCAGAAAGACATATGAGTTTTCAATTGAGATGTAACATAACTATTGATCATTTGCATTATCAATGTGTAATTACTCATGTTTTGACCTTAATAAATCAATTTAATTCGCTAATTCGTATGCCTAAGTGTGTATATAAGATAGGCATCTATTGATGACCATTTGGAGGCAAAGAACACAATGTTTTCAAGTTTCTAGCACACCTCATGATGGATGCCACGTCCATGATCATGCACACTATGATCATGATCAAGTGCCTCATGACCATAAGCCAAGAAGCCCTCAGTTTTAAAACATCATAATGGTCCTCATGATTGGTCTCATGATCGTGATCCTGCCTTGCCTACTCGTGATCATTCAAGCTCTCACAAGCATCAAGTCACAATACTCCTCATGATCCTAATCATGATCGTGAGGACACTTAGCTTACTCATGACCATCAAGGCTTCTTAGCACTTAAGCTCATAGTAGTCTTCATGAGCATCCCCATGATTGTGATCAAGTATGTCTCATCTGTGATCTTCAGCACCTCAAAAGAAGACTAGCTTCCAGTGTTTGTCATGATAGATCTCATGAAAAACCTTGGCATGATCGTGAGCACACTAGCCACGATCGTGATCATGCTCATGAGTAACATGTCAAGCTCTAATGGTCAACAATCAAAGGCAATGACTAGTTATTTTATTCCTCGTGATCGTGACATACTTCGTCACGATCGTGAGCATGCATTTTCTTACAAAAGCTAAATTAGTATTTAATGAAGAAGGAAAAATTTGGGGATAAATTAAATGCACTCTAACAACCATATTTCACTCTTTAAGTATAAAAAGAAGCTCTAGAACTCTATTTAATTAGTTAAAGAGTTTGATGAAGCAATTATTTTTCTTAAAAATCTACCACCTTTCAAGCATTCATTGTTCTTTGTAATTCAATTAATTATGATTTTTAAACTTTTTGAGAGTTTGGATTGTATGATTAGAGTTATAAATTCTTATCTTCTACTTTTTTATGGGTTAGGAAGAAGGTAAGTAAGGATTCACTCTAAGGAATTAGTTTAAGTGTGAGTCATAAAATACTTAGGTCTTTGGGTATTGGTTAAATCTTATCCCGGAAAAGCATAAGTGTAATAGGTTTGAGACTCTCTTGCTTTCTAACTCTAATTTCTCCATTTTATTTTTCAATATCCTTTAGTTCTTCTTAATCTCTTTTTAAAATCTAAATTAGCCTTATTCACCCCCTTTAGTGCCATTCAATTGGTATAAGAGCTTGGATTCTAGGTACTTTATTGCTACAATGAAGATCATAAGGAGTGAAGCTTTAAACTTTATATCCGTGAGACTATTCTTTAATGGGAGTGAATACTCATATTGGAAGTTCAAAATAGAGCTTTATCTTAATAGTGATATAATTAGATAGTTAGATGTAGTGTTAAAATGTTGGGAGCCTATAAGAGGAAAGGTAGTTAAAGTTAAAATCATACTTAAAAGAAGCAAATGGTCACAAGATCAAATAAATGTCACAAAAATAAGAAGGCAATGACCATCTTGCTTACATCTATGTCTAGAGAAGAATGAGGTAAGGTACAACATTGTTAATCCGTAAAGGAGATATAGGAGACTTTTAAAAACCACTATGAAGGTAATATTCAAGTGAAAAGAAAGAAAGTTCAACTTCATGTATATGTGTAAGAACTATTCAAGATGAAGCCTTAAGAAACAATAACCAAGATGACCAACCACCACAATGCACTCCTCACTGCATTAAAGAAGTTAGGAAAGCACTACACCAAATAGGAGGTGAAGATAAAGATTATAAGAATCCTATATAAGAATGACTCGGAATCTAGAGTCACCTCAATAGAAGAAGCTTATGACTTATCAAAGCTTTCCACTGATATTCTTATTGGTAAGTTATTAACTCATGAACTCACTTTGAAGCAAAAGGAAGATGAGAAAGAAGAGAAAGATTAAAAGAAGAAAGAATAGCTCTAAAGGTCATTAAAGAAGATAATGAAGATGAAAGTCTCATTGACTCAACTGAAGATGATGATGAAATTGCCATGATCACTAGAAGTTTCAAGAGGCTATTGAGAAGAAAGAATTTCTCAAGACAAAGAGACAACAAGAAGAATGATGGGAAGAAATCTAAAGAAGTGATTTGCTATGATTGCAATAAATTGAGTCATATTAGAAGTGAGTGCCCTGAGTTGAAGCTTAAAGTTAAGGGAGCAAAGGACAAGAGGAAAGCTTTCAAGGCTACATGGAATGACTCCATCAATTTAAAAAAGGAAGAGGAACAACAAGAAGTAGCCAACCTTTATTTCATAGCTCTTGAGGACAATAAAGTGGTACAGTTTACTTTTAATTCTTCTTATGATTATTATGGTGATGATGATGAAAGATCTATTACAAGCAAGCCTATGATAAAATGGAAAAATTTTCTTTCTAAGAAAAAGCTTTACAAATTGGAGCTTTTAAGATGTCTAAATAATTTGAGAATTTGAAAAATAAATTTTCAAAAGTCATTTTGTCTAATGAACAACTTGCAAATGATTTGAAAGCTTTTACCCCTTGAAATGTGAACTTGAGAAAGCTAAAAATGAAAATGAAAAGCTTTCAAAAGAAGTTTTAGATTTGAGAAACTCTATTTCTAGATTTCATAAGGTAAAAGAAACCCTTGATAATCTTTTATAATCTCAAAGATTTCATGACGACACTTATGGAATTGACTATTGCAATAGAGCTTCCTCATCACCAACTCCCATAAGATTTGTTAAAGCTAAACATGATCCTTCCTTTAGCTTCTAATGAAGGTGATAAGGTTGAAGCTCCTAAAGCTAAGAAGTCTCAATCACTAAGAGCTAATACTAAGCCTTTTAAGGCTTATCCCCCTACGGCTCAAAGGTCCAAGGCTCAAGCTAAGAGGCCTCAACTCAAGCATACTTTAATGTACACAAAAGACATACACCTAAGCATGCCACTCTACAAAATCATTTACACTCTTATGAATGCATGTCTCATGTGCCATTTAGTACTCAAAATCCTATTAGAAGAAACACACAACACTTATATGCTCAATTTAGGACTAATATCCCCCATAAAAAATGTGTGCAATATTCAAATGTGAAGTACTTATATGCTTATTGATAAGTGCTAAAAATGTCATATTTTAAGCACTAAATAGTTGCAGTTCATTAATAGAGTTATAGGTTTTTATTATTTAAAAGCATACTTTATATATAAATTGCATTATAACTTAAAATAATATTCAATTTATCATTTTATGCATTTTTTAATTACTTTTTATACTTTTTACATTGCTTTGATATTGATTTTGTAGGTTCTTTCATTTGGGAATCTATGTGAGAAGGAAAGCAATGAGAGCTTAAAGCTAGGAGCAAATTTGGCCATCAAAGAGGGCAAGAAAATAAAGAATTTAAAGCAAGTTAGTGACACAACCGTGTCATATTTTAGACACAGCTGTGTCTGATTCGAAAAATGCAAGAGCTACAGAAGACTGTGGTGACACAGCCGTGTCACTTAGATGACACAACTGTGTCTGAGAGTTGCTACCTGAGAGACTGTGGTGACACAATCATGTCACTTGTGCAACACAGCTGTGCCTGAGGGCTTGAACTTGGGAGTCTATCACGTGACACGACTGTGTCATTTGGGCGACACAACCGTGTCTATCTAGACTACTCATTTTAGAAAGTTATTTTTAGGGTTTTTGGTAAACTCTATAAATAGAGAACTTTTATTTTTCAGTCATAGACGATTTTAGAGAGGCTGCTACCTTAGAAACAACACTCTTTTACATAAGAATTATTTTATTTTAGTTTTAATTTTAAGTTACAACTCAAGTTATTGGATTGAAGAACAAGAGTTGATGTTTCAAGACAATATTGAGCAAGCTGAATAAAAAGAGTTTTCCTTCTTATATTCTCTTACTCTTTATTTATTTATTTTATGAATATGTTATTATTATTCATCTCTTGTTAATTTTCTCTAATTTCCATGAGTAACTAAGTAGATTAGTTATGGTTTTAATAAACCCAGCTCATCATGTACTTAACCAAATAAATTCTAAATAAAAGGATATGCATTTCATGAGAGTTATTGGACTTAATGCTTTTCATAGGTTTAGCTTCCCTTTGAATTGAATTAGACACTAGAGTTAGATCGGGGGATTAATTCTAGTGAGAAAGGCAATAACAATCTATTAATTCAAATTGACTTGGTCGAGAGACATTTCAATATTAGTATTCCATAAAAGATTGCTAGGATAAATTAGTTATAATTAATTACTTGTGCTAGTGAGAGCTAGATAATCATTTAATAATCATAGTTGATTAGTTGTTGGTGTGCTTGAGAGAGACATTACAATAATAAAGATGCTTCGTAAATGAAATGTTATCCATAATAATCAAGAGTTTATTATCCTTTGAATTAAATTGAGCTAGGTTATTTAAACCCTAATGTCTTTAATTATATAGATTTCATGACACACTTTTATATTATTTTAGATTTAATTTACTCATTTTTCTCATTGAAATTATCAGTAGTCTAGACAAGCAAAATATTAAGAGTAGCTCCGTAATTAACACTATCC
>CATIWK010778868.1:0-30391 GCA_949634005.1 Mallotus japonicus
AATTGAATAATTAAAGGTAATAAATCACAAAACATAAACGGATGCCGATCGCAAGGTCGAGTGGATATTCAAACATCCATACCTAGTTTCCAAACCCGTTCTCTAATGACGGCTTCTGGGAACCTCCGTGGAATCCAGTTGCTGTACAAGTGTATCTCGGCTTTTATCCGGGTGGCGACTCCATCTCCAATTAGGTTTAGACCTAACTCGTATTTCCTAATGGACCTTGAGCCCACACAGTGCCATGGTTGCTAACGCTTGGGCGCGCGCTAGACCCTGCCGCCTACAATATATAAATTATATTTTCTTTGTTTTATAAACAGTGAATATACCTTGTCTCAAAAGTAATGATTATTATTATTATTATTATCATTATCTATTAGAGTCTTATAGAATTATTTTTGTATTATGGTGAGAATTATAAATTCAACTCTCTCCTCTTCAGATTTTTTTTTCTCCTCTCAAATTTTGGCTCAAAAAAGACACATTTTTGTTGTTATTTATTGTCTTTCAGTTGTTGTTTTTGTTATTTCTTGTTTTTTTTGTTGTTTTCTGATTGTTACTTTTTGTTACTTCTGTTTTTCAGTACTGTTTTTTTTAGTGTTGTTGCTTTTTGTTACTTTTTTATTTTTTCAGTGTTGTTGCTTTTTGTTGTTTTTTTTATTTTTCAGTCTTTTTTTTATGGATGTTACAAATACACCAAAAGAATCGTAAACATATTACATATTGATAATCAATAAGTTTAAGATATTTTTTTGAAAAAAAAAATTGTTAGACATTTTAATAAACAAATCAAATTAAAAAAATAAAATTTTTATTATTTAAGAATATAAAAGGGGAAAATTTTGTTCATTGCTTGTTGTTACAATAGTTGAAAATATTTATTACTTGTTTTTACAACAATTGAAGATGTTTAATTCATAATCATTCATTTGAAAAAAAAAAGTTTTGAAAAGAAAAAATTGTTGAGAAAAAAAGAAAACGTTGAGGAAAAAATGATGAAAACAATACTTAGAAAAAGGGTTGAGCAAAAAAAAAATGTTGAGAGTACCTTAAAAATAAAAAATGTTGAACATAAAAAATATTGAGAAAAAAAAGAAAGACAATAAAAAAAAGTTGAGCAAAAAAACATTTTAAAAAAGATGAAGATAGTAAAAAATATTAGGTAAAAAAAACATTGAGAAAAAAAGAAGACAGTACCTTAAAAATAGAAAAAATATTTAGCAAAAAAACGTTGAGAAAAAAAGATGAAGACAGTAGAAAAAAATATTGATAAAAAACATTGAAAAAAGAAGATAATACCCTAAAAATAAGTGAGGAAAAGAAAATGGTCTATATTTAAAAGAAAAAAGTTAGGAAAGTTAGTTTTAAAAAAGAAAAATTAGTTTTGAAAATATTTTTGGTTAATGTGAATTTTGATAATATTTTTGATTTTTGATATATTTATGAAAAAAATCCCTATATTTAAAGTAGACAATAATTTTTTAAATTTAAATTTAAGTAAAAAAATTCATCTATGTAAATTCACATATGTGATACTATAGAAATAATTTTCGATACTTAATTTTTTAATTTCTTATTAAATGAAAACACTATTTAAAATTAATAAACAAAATAATAATATGAAAAATGAAAAAATTATATAAAATTTTAGAAGGTGCAAAAGTTGAAATATTCTACTTTTTATTCCTTTTGTTTACTCTCATTTTTACTAAAAAATTAAGATAAATATAATAATAAATATAGATATTTCATCTAAAATAATTAAAATCATATACACCAATCCTTTTTTAGTGTTAAATTACACAAAGTTTGAGTTAATATATAAGTATACATTTTTTTTAATTTAATATAATTATTATAAGTATTAGAGAATTTTAAGGTGACTTTATTTTTTTATTTACTTTAATTTTATTTTATTTTTATCACCGTTGGATGATAGTGTATTAAATTATTAAATAATAATTATTAACAAAATAAAATTTTATAAAAAAAAAGTAATTATAGATTACACATAGGTATTTATAACACCTCAAAATTCAATTAATAATAATTTTAAATTATTGAACCAATTTATTTATTTTGAAAATTTTTTGTAAAAATTTGTTTTACACGAGACGATTCTGTTTAGCTTTGAACGTTTTATCGTTGTAGTCTGTACTTCAACGACAAGTGCACTGCCTTCCCTTACATGAAACTATACATCAAAACCCAATCAATAAATCAATTCATAATCAACCGCTGCTCTTGAAAATCTTATTACTGGAGCACGCGTCAATGGCGACTCAAACTTTCTCCTTTCTACCAATTTCACTCCGTACCTCTCGAATTTACACCGAAAAACCTTACCATTCTTCGCTTCTACTGCCATTGAGCTCCTTTCACGGTAACAAGCTACTAATTAGCCAATCCAATTTGAGCAATTTCGTCCTTAAGTGCCATCGCTCAACAGTTGCCACAGTTTTGTCGAGTCTCCCTTCTAAGTCAGTCTTTGGATTCTGCAGTTTGTTTGCTTGCTTTTCTTTTTTTTCATCATCGTTAATCTGATGATTAAGGTCTAATTTAGTTTAATTTCGCCGCTTTTTGCAGGAAACACGCTCCAGAGAAGATCCCAAAGTGCGTTGTTAGTAATTTTTTCTTTTTCCCTTTTTTTTTTGATGAAATATGTGCATGTTCGATGTTTGAATAGTGCATTGACTGAAGATATTTTGGTGAGTGATTAGATGGTCTGCGAGGGCGATAAGGTCATTTGGTTTGGGAGAATTGGAAGCGAGGAAGCTCAAGTATCCGAACACTGGAACTGAAGCGCTTCTAATGGGGATTTTAATTGAGGGTTAGTAACTTAGTGATTCTTTCTTTATAATTAATTACCACTTTTTAAAAATTGTTGTTCATGTTTTATGCTTCTGTGACGTATAGAGTAGAGTTTTCATATGCTTAAATTTTGGCATTGTTTTGTTGCTCTGATAATGATATTGCAAACGCATTATTTCAGTATTGAATCATGTTGAACTCAGCTAATATCTATTGCAGCATTAAACATCTACTACCCATCCACTGTGTATGTGTTCTAAGTTACTGATTTATAGGACAAGAAATTATTGTCTGGTTGAAATGTTTGTGGGAAAACATTCAACATCTCTCCTCTCTGTTTACCAGTGCGTATTTATCGCGTTTTTAGTGGCAGCAGTATCTTTTGAGTTTATATCCTAAAGAACAATTTCTGAACCAAGAAGCAAGTACTGCTCTTACTCTGAAAGAGTTGTTATACACTGCTTGTTGAGGAAAAGACAAGATGCATCGTTTGTGGATTATGTGGTGATTGTAATTCCTAAAGAACTAGAGGGTAGAGGTTTTTTTAAGTTTTAGGTGAATTGACCATCAAGTGATTTACTGTAAGATTATCATTTGCAGGAACAAGTCCAACTGCAAAGTTCCTGAGGGCCAATGGGATCACTTTTTTCAAGGTTCAGGAAGAAACTGTAAACTTGCTTGGGAAATCTGACTTGTACTATTTCAGCCCTGAGCATCCCCCATTGACTGAACAGGCTCAGAGAGCCCTTGATTGGGCCATTGACGAGAAACTAAAATCAGGTACTTATTACCTTAGCTTGAATGTTCTCATTCTCTAACTTTTGGTAGTTTAGTTCTATGAATTTGTGTTCTATTTAGTATGTATTGAGAAGTTGACTTGATGAGTGGAACATGTTTGAATTCATGAAATTACTTGCAGTCTGCGCATCATTATTTTGCTATCTTATTGTGAAATGGCTAACTGTGCAGTTTCTTGATACTAGATTAATATGTTGCAGCAGAAAATTTTATTGGGTTGATGAGGATTAAGACACTGTTTCTCTCATTTACTTAAATCAGTTGATATGTCTAATGACATGTTTAGGAGGTTGCCTCTGTTGAGTTGTGGTCAATATTTTGATACATAAAATCTCATTACATTTCCAAATAATTTATTAATGTAGAATTTTAATTTTGGGAGGTCGAAGTTGCCTAGGATTGTTGTGTTTGCTTTTGCTTGAGTTTCAGGGTCACGATTGCATAGCTCAATTCAGGTTGTAACTTGATTGCAGATTGCATGTTAAAAGGTTGAGTCATTGGAATTTCTTCTGTTGAGTAAGCTGTCAAACAATTTTTCCAGAATGTGGTGTTCTATTTATCTAATTGTCTAAGCTCCATGCTGCGGGTTCTATGGCATGATATTTTGAATGAACATTGTTGGTGCAGCCCTTCTGTTTTCCATTTTCAGTTTTTCTGCTTTTGATAACAATGGTTCAAATAAATCTTGATGTCTTATCAGATTGCTCTCTGAATGACAGGTGACGATGGAGAAATAACCACAACTCATATAGCTCTAGGGATTTGGTCAGAAGTAGAATCTGCAGGTTACAAGATTTTGGCTACTCTAGGTTTTAACGATGAAAAAGCCAAAGAACTTGCTAAATCTGTAAGTTTGAATATTTAAAATGGTTAGGCTTAGCCTTTTCAGCATCTTTTTATATACTTAAATGCAGTTCTTTGTAAATGCAGATGAATGGAGATGTTGTCTTGAGTTCTAGGTAGGAAGGTTCATGCATTTTCTGGAATGCATCTGGCTTATCGACCCAAAGCCTTATCCTGCACAGCTTCCGGAGGATAGTCAAGCTTCTTGGTGGAGCAAGTTCATTGTTAAGGATCTTGTTCCATTTTTGGGTTCACTTCAAGTTCTTAAGGCTAATGCTTTTTCTGCTGGAGATGTTGAAATTTGCTTCTTTCTATACAAGGAACTGTGATTTCTTGCTGATTCACTTCACTCTGATTTTTTCCTCTTGTTTTTATTAAACCATCATCAATGTTCATGTTGTTAGTTGTACCAACAGTTAAAGACTTGAAGCCAACAAGTGGATTTTTTCTGGAATTTCAAAACAGAAGCTTTTGAAGCTTTGTGATACCTTGAATTCGAAAATTCTGCAATTGCATTTTAATTATGCACCCATTGCAAGTCCTGTCTTATCAGGAGGAAAAGAAATGACAATTGCATTTTAATTATGCTAATTGGGGCTGAACTCATTGCAGCTTGGAAATGTATTGGAAATGACATGGTTTTGTTGGAACGAAAAAACACTGGAGAGCAAGGAATTTTTTGCTGTGATATGGGAGTTCATTTACTTTGCTTCAAATTCTGCAAAGCCTAATTTCTAAAGGCTAAAAGAATTACTAAACTCCAAATATTATCATTTTTTGTCGGTATTTGTCTCCAGCTAAGTAAATATGCAATAACAAAAAAAAAAAAAAATTGATATGTGAATTTTATAGAAACTGAAACGGAAAAAAAAAAAAAAAACACATGTGGCAATTAAATTTTAATGAATAACATATTGAGTGTTTGATCATTAATTGGTAATTCAACAATTAGTAATCTAAGCAAACAGTACTATTTGCTGAAGTATAACCTTCAACACCAGTTTTCAAATTTTCATGGACTGGTCGTGCTCCTGCTTTTGCATTTCAAACCGAAACCGCAGGCCGTAGCTAACATAACCTGGTTCATCTTTACGGACCATTTTTCACCGAGTGGCTGCTCAACCCCTCCCGCCAAACACAAACCGAGTTTTTATCAAGCTCTAAGTCCATTTCCACAAGGCAAACCGCCTCTTTCCTCTACTCGAATAGTCTCTGCTACTTCTCTTCAACTTTCACTTCCCTCCACTAACACACTCATTGACTCTCATTAGTTTCAAACCCTAGAATCCAAAACCAGTTGCAGCAATGAGTTACGCTGCCTACAAGATGATGCACTGGCCCACCGGTATCGAAAACTGTGCCTCCGGCTACATAACGCATTCCTGCGCCGACTTTGCCCCTCAAATTCCTCCTTTGCAGAACGACGATCTCGAGTCCGAATGGCCTGCGAAACGCGGAATTGGTCCCATTCCTAACCTCATTGTCACCTCTGGTAATGTTCTCGAACTCTATGTGGTCAGAGTTCAAGAAGAAGGCTCCAGAGAGTCCCGAAATTCTCGCGAGCCCAAGCGCGGGGGTCTAATGGACGGCGTCTCTGGTGTTTCCCTCGAGCTCGTTTGCCACTACAGGTTCATTTCTTCTATTTTACACTTTTGTTATATGCATACATTAATATTTGTCGGATTCAGGTCAAGTCTTCTTAATTTTTTTTGTGTCGTTTCAATTTGTTTTTTAGGTTGCACGGTAATGTTGAGTCGATGGCTGTATTGCCTATAGAAGGAGGTGATAATTCTAGAAAAAGAGATTCTATCATATTAGCATTTAAAGATGCAAAGATTTCAGTTCTTGAGTTTGATGATTCAATACATGGACTTCGCACGAGGTACAGTTAAACATCCTTGAATGTGATTATGTTGTCCATGGATGATTTTTTGTTTCTTGATGTATTTGAAATTGGTTCATGTACTTATTTCTAGATGTGAATCTCTTTTTTCAGTTCTATGCACTGTTTTGAAGGTCCGGAATGGCTTCATCTGAAAAGAGGTAGAGAATCTTTTGCACGAGGTCCTTTAGTAAAGGTTGACCCTCAAGGCAGATGTGGTGGCATTCTTGTTTATGATATGCAGATGATTATACTCAGGGTTGCTCAGGTCAATTTTGGCCCCTTTAACGTTTTCTTTACTGTTATTGTATTGTGTACATGTGAATGTAAAAAAGAGGCAAGTGGATGTTGCTTTCTTTTATAAGTTGCAAAGCTTTGAAATTTCTAGATTGTTCTTGTGTACATGATGGTGCTGTGTATTGTTTTTTCACTTAAATCTGGAGGTCAAAGAATTTAAGAGGCGAGCAATTTTGTTTATTCTAGTGGTAACTTGCACCTATGTTGTACCTTACATCTCCTCTTACTAAATTTTAAAACATTTTTCACCAAAATCAGCATAACTACTAGATTAATGGATTGAAATGTCAAAAGTGACAATTTTTGTTAAATCCTATTACTGTTATCATCTCATATTTTCTAATAGATGTTCTGCTACAAAATTGATGTGATGGGGGCCTTCCTAGTGTTGACAATCATCTTACAAATTTGAAGATTTTGTTATATAACTTATATAAATATATATATTTTCTTAATCTTTCATGTAAGTCGTTGACATTGAAATATCGGTTGTTAGGCTGCTTCTGGTTTGGTTGGAGATGATGATGCTCTTAGTTCAGGAGGTGCTATCTCTGCTCGTGTTCAATCATCTTACATTATCAATTTACGGGACTTGGATATGAAGCATGTAAGAGACTTTATATTTGTACATGGTAAGTCTGGTTAGTGTATAAGTTTGTAATTTTTAGCATTTTTATCCAAATTTTGGCACTTATGAAGGTTTGAAACTTTTCATTTTTTTTTATTAGGATATGAACTTTATGAGATGTTACATTAGCATCAAAAAACTAATTAACCAAAAAATTTAAACTATCAGGTGAGGCCCCAAGAATATTTTTACTATCTCTAATAGCTAGGATCTACTTTGGCGGGTCAAAAATTTGGGAATGACCTTTAATGATGACTTGATGATGTGAATATGCTTGTTTAAAATGTGGATCACTATTTTGCTCATAGCCTTCGAATCTTGTGATAAACGATTGGATATGTTGGGGACAGATCATTAGTTCACATCTTCCTAAAAGATTTGGCTTAAGTCATATACTCAACAATTGGCATTTGCTATGTATTTTCTCTTTATGGTGGACTTGATGGTGTAATGTAAGTAGCACATGGAATTTGTTCATTTTAGGATTTTAGTGCAATGTTAACCTGTCTTATGTATCTTTTTGGTTGCTTCTCTGATGTTGAGATCACAAGTCTGGAACTTTTTATCATGTAGAGTATATTGAGCCTGTGGTGGTTATCCTGCATGAGAGGGAGCTTACTTGGGCTGGCCGTGTTTCATGGAAGCATCATACTTGCATGATTTCTGTTCTTAGCATCAGCACAACTTTGAAGCAGCCTACCCTCATATGGTCAGTCATGGTATGTTGTTAACCAAAAGGAACCTATCTGAAGAAAGCTAAAATATAACCAGAAAGGTCTTTAATTTTGACAGGATATTAGTTTCTTCAATTTGGCTGTTGAAGTTAGTTTAAATTGGTAATTGTTAGAAAGTATATTGCAGTTTTTTAATGTTAAATATCAAAACATCAACTTGGATTCTGTAATTTTATGATTCTTTCCTCTAGTAAACTTTGTGGGCTTTCAGGTTTGGGTTAAAATGGATGAAAAAGTTTCTCACTTTATCTTAGTGGACATTGGGCATTTTGCAAAAGTCATTCTCACATTCTATTTGTATCTATTTCTCTTTTCAGAATCTTCCGCATGATGCTTACAAGCTACTTGCAGTGCCATCACCAATTGGGGGTGTTCTTGTGATTTGTGCAAACACTATACATTATCACAGTGAGGTAGACGTATTCTGTTGCATTTAGCACTTCAACTGCACCAGCATTTTCTAGCTACTCTTGGATTCATTGTGCTTTGTTTTTAATTTTTCACAATTTATCTTGTGCATAATATTGTTATATTGACCTTTTGTTTTGTGCAGTCAGCCACTTGCGCATTGGCCTTGAATAATTATGCTGTTTCTATTGACAGCAGGTCCATTTCTCTATCCCTGCACATGTGTCTGCACATGCATGCAGCCTCTGTTTGAAATCAGGCTGGATTGTTTTGTTATGCTCATGTCTTTTCTTATTCTCCCTCCAGCCAAGAGCTGCCAAAAGCAAGTTTCAGTGTGGAACTTGATGCTGCCAAAGCAACTTGGCTACTAAATGATGTAGCCTTACTGTCGGCAAAGAATGGGGAACTTTTGTTGCTGACCCTTGTTTATGATGGAAGGTAAGTGTTTTCCATCTCTTGATATAACATAGTAAGATTCCTATTATCTTTCAAGCTGAAGAGCAAGAGCTGGTGATTTGTTACTAATTTTTGGTCTGATTTGCAATTTTTGATGCTACTAATTTTTGGTATGACTTAACAATTTAAAATTACTTTTTGCAACAATTTTTAAAAGGGTGCTTCTAAAGGTGGGTTAAGCTTCATTGGCAAACCCATTCCTAGGACTGGATTGAATGTCATGTTATGTTGGTACAAGGATCTGTTTACGAATTTAGGATGAGATTGATTGGACAATGTTCATATAATGAAAAAATGACCGTGAGAAAATGCTCAGTTTCAAAAATTTGGACATCTATAAATTTTCCTAGATCTACTTTTCCACAAATTACTATGAAAATTTTCAAATAATGCCACACTTGTACATTATTTGTTGTCTTAACTGATGGAAGTCACAGAACTCATTATTCCTCTTTGTCCAGCAAGCTTGTAATGTTTAAGAGATTGGTAACCTACGATTGTTTTCCGAGTCAGTTCCATCTTTTGTTGAAAATCGAGCTCCTGGATCAATCTGCATGTCCATTGGATTTTTTTCAGTTTTTCAATTTTATTACTGTGAATAAACATGATGAAGTTAAAAATGTGCTGGAGAATTAATCTAAACAGGTGACGCTCCCATGTCACTCCACTCTTCCACAAATAAAGAAAAAGATGTTATAACAACGTAAAAAACCAAACAAAACTTCTTTTTCTATTTTATTATAAGGAGTGCATATTCATTGCTTGAATTTGTGATTACAAATGTTTCATATTCTCTGTTTAGTCATGGAATTAGATAAATTTTATCATGGATGGCTAATGTATTCATTGCTGTTTTCCTCTTTGCCCTTAAAGAGTTGTGCAGAGGCTTGATCTTTCCAAGTCTAAAGCTTCAGTACTTACTTCGGTTAGTTATTGCTATCAGACTTTGTATTATATTTCTTGTTTACACGGCAACTATCCATTCTTTTTCTGCCATTATCATTTATTTTGACCATTTTCTACTTGAATAATTTGTGGGAACTTCCTATAGGACATCACAACAATTGGGAAATCATTATTCTTCTTGGGAAGTCGTTTGGGTGACAGCTTGCTTGTGCAATTTAGTAATGGATTGGAATCTTCCATGGCGTCATCTGGTTTGAAAGAAGAGGTAAATATTGGAAGCCATCCACCTCTATGTAGTATTTTTAGCTTCTGAATGCGGCTGCCTCATTTGAATTTTATAGTTTATAATCTCAAAATCCAAAAATTGTCACTTTTGCTGTTTTGAAACAAATTTCGATGCTGATAAATATTGAAAAAAAAAAAAAAGTCGATTTCATTACGATTTTGGTTGTAGAGATTATGAATTTCAGATCCAATCGTTTTGGTATTTTTGTGATAATTTTTTTCTTCAACTCTGGAAAATCTATTGCTGCAGGTTGGAGATATTGAAGGTGATATTCCTTCAGCAAAGCGATTGAAGAGGTCGTCTTCTGATGGTTTGCAAGATATGGTCAGTGGGGAGGAGCTTTCTTTGTATGGTTCAACAGCAAACAATACAGAATCAGCGCAGGTTGTTTAAGTTTATTTCCCCTTTATATTTTCAGGTAGAATCTTGTAGAATTCGGGAGGAATAAGATAACTTCTCCTCAAAGAGGGTCTGTACTCTGCAGAACCCAACATCCTCAACTAAAATATTTCAATCCATATCATATGATATGACAAAATTTTTGTTTTGATCACAGCCTATTTTTTTTTTTTATTTGGGTTTGGGATTAGAATATATTTGTAGTAACAAATAGGAACAAAATGTCTACAACTGGTGCAACTTAGTGGTGTTTGGATGTATGATTTAGATGGTGACAAATCTGCTTTTTTTTTTTTCATGTTTTATATGGTAAATTATTCCACCCAAGGACTTTTAACCATCATTGTTAGAATGATTAGCAATTTGTCTTTTGCAAGGAATGAGAATTATAGTTAGAGATCTAGTGATGAGTATCTCCCTTGAAATAGGGATACTAAAATGGGGTATCATTTATTGCTACATTCATTGGAAACAAAGTTTGTGGAAGATGACTTCTCCTGTTATTCGCTGATGAATGGCTTCAAGAAGAGCTATGATCTGGAAAAGAATATATATATATATTTTTTTTGTATGGCTTAGTAAGACGAGCTTCTGATTTCTCTCACTGCCTTTTGGTTAGTTATGGAGGAACAAAAGGGAAGGGCCTTTGAGAGAGCAACAATTTGCAGTTGCAGCTACTAAAGAATCTTTTATCTTTGGCATCTGGAGATTTTTAAAATTTTCTATAAAGCTTTTGTTTCAAGTTTTTTTTTGATCCCTCTCCCATTCATAACCTCCTTTGTTCTTTACTTATATTATGCTTCCTTTTTGCTATGTTTAACACAATAACTTCTATTCTCTCTCATTTTCAAGATTAGTTGGATTCTCAATTCTGTCTTTTGTTTGTAACACTTACCTTTTATCTCCCCTTTTATTTTTACTTTCCCAGATGCAGAAATCCTTCTCATTTGCAGTGAGGGATTCATTGATCAATGTTGGTCCTCTGAAAGACTTTTCATATGCTATGAGGAGTAATTATGATGCAAATGCAACTGGAATTGCCAAACAAAGCAACTATGACCTGGTCAGTTAGGCCTGTTGGATTGCTATATTTTTAGCTCTATCTGTTAATTTTGTAAAATCATCATAGGCTTAGAAAAGTGAAACGCTGCTAAAAGATTGTAATTTTGACTTAAAAACAAGTGTTGTTGGTCATTTGACAAGTCTGGCTGCTGCTACTCGCTCATGTTACTTAAGGTTCTGTTTATTTTGTGGAACATAATTCGTTTAAGGAAAATGCTTTGCTATATTTTATTGCAACTTTCAATCAATTGGAATAGGTTTTTAGCTGACTGACAGTTGCAAATCTGGCAATTTCACAAGAAGCATTTCTCATATGACTGAATGAGATTTTGGTCAATCAGAACCTTGCTGAAAATGCTTTCCTTTTTCTCCTTAAGAGCAAAACAATTTCCGTGGCTGCACCACACATCAGAAAATCTGGAAAACAGTTTCCGTGAAAACAACAGAGCCTATTCAGAATTGAATTTTAGCAGTCTAGTTTTCATAAAAAGGTCTTATACTGTTTGAATTCCTCATTCAGGTATGCTGTTCTGGTCATGGAAAAAATGGTGCTCTTTGTGTTCTTCGGCAGTCAATTCGTCCAGAAATGATTACAGAGGTTTGTTCATACTCTGAATATTGCTATGAAGGATGACTTCTTTATCATGTAATGAACTGCGTAAAAATTTAATGTGAATGTTGTTTTCTTGTTGGCGTTTTTAGCATATTATTGTCACCATCATCAATAAATTATCTTTATATGTGACTATTTTTGTGAATGCTATTGTTATCTGCATTAATTTATGTCTCCACATTGTTAATCTATCATTTTACTAGTGGCAGTAATACATACCTTTTTTATTAACTGTGTTACTGCACTTTCTCTTGTATATTTGTTTCAATCTGCAGGTTGACCTCCCTGGTTGTAGAGGAATATGGACTGTTTACCATAAAAATGCACGTGGTCACAATGTTGATTCTTCTAAAATGGCAGCAGCTGATGATGAATATCATGCATATTTGATCATAAGTATGGAAGCTCGCACTATGGTATTCTCTCACTTGTATTAGTAATTTTATGGGCTATCTTTGGAATTTGTGAATTTTCCTTCAACTACCTTGTGTTATTTACTTTTTTTCTTTTTTGTGTGATGATGTTGTAATATATGATAAGCAATTGATGTGGTTCTGCTACTATATGGTCAAAGAAGCTTTCATGTTTTAATTTTCTTTTTGGAATAGGACACTTAAAAAAAAAGATTTTATTAAGATTGTTACAGTCATACAAGAGGCATTCCAGTTTCCTATTTCAACCCTCTTTATATCTGGTACAAATTTTTTTTTTCAATTTTTCATGGTAGCAGCACTTTTGATCACCAGGGCCGTAGTTGTGCGTTAATTAAAAATGGCATGGTGAGAAAAGTGGGAAGTGAAAGAGGAAATGACATGACTCATAATTGATCTAGGAATACCTTGGCAGTGTGGAATGTTTAAAAGATTTGTAATTAAAGGAGGGGGGCTATGTTTTTTGAATTCTTCGGCAAACCTGATGCTGCCATGAGAAGTGTATTTTATTATTTGGTTTAGCTAATATTCTGTTCTGGCTTGAAATTTTCATCTTTGGGCAAAAGTTCAGTGAAGTGATTGTTTATATATATATGTATATCCAAGTCTTTAGCAAATATAGTGTTACATGTGATTTATGTCATGAATTATGAGTAAAATATTAAGAAAAGGTGGAATTCTAACCATATTTTAAGCCTGCAGATTTTTCACCTTATGATTGAAGACTAGCATTTTTTGGCATTTATTTTTTAAATTTCTTTTAGTTGAATTAAGTCTTTTAATGTTTGTTAAACCGTTTTATTTTAGTTAGTTAATTTGAAAGAATAATGTATCTAGAATAGAATTCCTTGGAAAATTATTGTGAGGATAATGTATTCTCCTCTAAGGTAAATATTACAAGTTCAAACCTCATTTGCAATTGAAATGTGGACACTTTGTTGCTTGGCATTATACACTTTCATTCTGCAACAGCTTGCTGAATTCCTATGACAAATAGGTACTTGAAACTGCTGATCTTTTGTCAGAGGTTACTGAAAGTGTGGACTATTTTGTACAAGGAAGGACAGTTGCTGCAGGCAATTTGTTTGGCAGGTTAGACTATGTCAAACTTTTCAGTAGTTTGAATTAATTCTTTCGTGGAGCTTTGCCTTTAGTTTATGATTTGTAATGGTCCATGACTCTTGTTTGCTAGCTAAAAGTAATTTCTTACGCTAAAAGAAAATTTCATTTAAGTACCTCCCCAGTTGATTTAAGTTTGCTTCTTACTCTATATGCATATGCACTTGCTTGATGATGATGTTCAATCAGAAAATAAAATATTTGGCTTTACATGCTAATATATATTCTCTTTTCTTTTAATGTGAGGTTGCATTTGGGCTGCTGCACTATGCAATCTTTTCAATAGTTAACCTAATAGAAAATGAAAAGTCTATATATCTGCTTCATAACTTTCCCCCTCTTTCCTCAGGCGTCGAGTTATCCAGGTCTTTGAGCGCGGTGCTCGAATTCTAGATGGTTCCTTTATGACTCAAGATTTAAGCATTGGAGCATCTAACTCTGACCCTGGTCCTGGTTCCGAGAGTTCTACAGTGTCATCTGTTTCTATTGCTGATCCTTATGTGTTAATAAGAATGAGTGATGGAAGTATTCGGCTTCTTGTTGGTGGTATGTTTGTCATGAATAACTCTATTGCATGTAAAATGAGCATCCTGATCTTATGAATTCTGGGATTCTAACTGGGCATATACATAATTTGCACTTGCAGATTCTTCTACTTGCATGGTTTCCATAAATACTCCATTGGCATTTGAAAACTCCAAGAAACCGGTATCTGCCTGCACACTGTATCATGATAAAGGACCAGAGCCTTGGCTTCGGAAGGCAAGCACAGATGCATGGCTCTCAACTGGTGTTAGTGAGGCCATAGATGGTGCTGATGGTGCAACTCATGATCAAGGAGATATATATTGTATTGTTTGTTATGAGAGTGGCGCACTTGAAATATTTGATGTGCCAAATTTCAATTGTGTGTTCTCTGTGGATAAATTTGTGTCTGGAAAAATCCATCTTGCTGATACTTACTTACGCGAACCCAAAGGTCCACTGGAAATGATGAACAAAACTCCTGAAGCAGCAGCTGGTCTTGGCAGGAAAGAAAGTAATCATAATATGAAGGTTGTTGAGTTGGCTATGCAGAGATGGTCTGGACATCATAGTCGCCCGTTTCTTTTTGGAATATTGACTGATGGAACGGTTTTCTGTTACCATGCTTACCTGTTTGAGGCTCCAGATGCTACTTCAAAAATAGAGGATTCTGTTTCTGCACAAGATCCTGTTGGTCTAGGCAGCATTAGCGCTTCAAGGCTTAGAAACTTGAGATTTGTCCGCATCCCCTTGGATAGTTATATAAGGGAGGAAACATCAAATGAGAACCCTTGCCAAAGGATTACCATTTTCAACAATATTAGTGGTCACCAAGGATTTTTCCTTTCAGGATCAAGGCCGTCATGGTTTATGGTATTTAGAGAGCGAATACGAGTTCATCCACAGGTGAGAAATGTTTTCTAGTATCTAATTTATTAAATCAGATTTTTTGAAAGTAGTTTTCTTCAGCATATAGAATTTCCATTGTTTTGTTGCTCAGTCTCCACCAATTGCATAAATACACTTCTTGTTTGCAGTTATGTGACGGATCTATTGTTGCCTTCACTGTTCTTCACAATGTCAACTGCAATCACGGGCTCATTTATGTTACTTCTCAGGTTTGAAAATAAGATGATTTTAACCTCTGGCTGTTTTTTGTTTTAAAGAATGCAGTATATGCTGTAGTTTGTTAGTTCATTTTAGTGTTCCTATATCATAGGGCAATTTGAAGATTTGTCAACTGCCGACTTTCTCAAATTATGATAATTACTGGCCAGTGCAAAAGGTCCTTCTCTTCATTTCTCTATTGTATATATGTATCTACTATTGAGGGCTATCAATGTACCAATTAGAAGTTCTATTTTTTTTGTTAGATTCCACTGAAGGGAACTCCACATCAAGTTACTTATTTTACGGAGAAGAATTTATACCCTCTTATAGTTTCATTTCCTGTGAGTATTCTCTCTGTTTTTGCCTTGAAATTTTCTTGGTTATTCGCATGTGCATACATGAATGCTGCCTGAATAATATGCAATCGGTGATGTCAGTTTGTTTTCTGAAGAGAAGAATGAGGAAACTGAGAGAAAAAGGGGATGTTGGGAGGGAAGAGAGAGGAAACGTTTTCCTTTTTGACTCTACTAACACTATCCTTTCTGATCTCCACCTTCTCTAGTTATCAACTTTTGCTTATCCATCCTTGTAGATTGTGTTATTGCTTCATCTTTGGATTACTTTTGTCAAGACTTCATTTCAATAAAAATTTTCAGTATACATTGCCAAGCATAGCATAATTTTTAGTATGAAGGATTTTATGTTTTGATTAACCTTAACAATTAAGTTTGTACTGTATCGTTCATCAATCTTGTCCTGCCCCTTCTGTTTCTTAAGTTTGTGTTCTTCTCAAGAGTAGGACGCGCTGTTCGTTGCTTCAAACATCTGAATGATACTCTTGCCCAGTTCTATTAGACTCTTTGCTGTCCTTTGTATTTTATTTTTATCTATATTGTTTTATGTACGAGTATCCTGTCTCATTTGTACCCTTAAGTAGTAATGCAGTCATTGTCTATGTATTTTCTGCAGGTTCACAAACCACTGAATCAAGTTCTTTCATCGCTGGTTGATCAAGAAGTTGGCCATCAGATTGAGAATCATAATTTAAGCTCTGATGAACTGCTTCAAACTTATACTGTAGAAGAATTTGAGGTTCGCATTTTAGAACCAGAGAGTGCGGGTGGCTCTTGGCAAACTAAGGCTACAATCCCAATGCAAAGTTCAGAAAATGCTCTTACCGTACGAGTCGTTACACTGTTTGTAAGTGTATTTTTTCATAATTTCAATGATTTCATTCCCCCTCTATTGATGGAATGGGAGGTATTTATGTAGTTCACTTTTGACTTGCATATCAATTCATTACAGAATACAACCACAAAGGAGAATGAAACACTTTTAGCCATTGGAACTGCATACGTACAAGGGGAGGATGTTGCAGCAAGAGGGCGTGTGCTTCTGTTTTCTGTTGTGAAAAGTACAGAAAATTCTCAAGTTCTGGTAAGTTTGGATTATTCATTCTTTACTTTTAACTTCAAGTTCTCCACTGGCCAGTCTTATACTTGATCATAAGTTTTAACAAATCCTCAAATATATATGTATAGATGTTTTCTGTTCCTGCTATTTTTATAGGCTTCAGTGTTGATGCAGTCACTTTGCTATCTAGGTTTCTGAATTATATTCTAAGGAATTGAAAGGCGCTATATCTGCTTTAGCTTCGCTTCAAGGTCATCTGCTGATAGCTTCTGGTCCTAAAATTATTTTACATAACTGGACTGGTACAGAGTTGAATGGTATTGCATTTTACGATGCCCCACCATTATATGTTGCAAGCTTAAACATCGTAAGTGTTACTTAATTGCAACTTCTTAACATTGCTTATATAGTTTTCAGTATTTGGATTGTAGCTCTTCCTTGGTGTGAGATATCTGATATGAATTTTTGCTACAATTATCTTGAACTAGTTCATTCTTTTCCTGCTGCTCATAAGCATCCTTGATTTACAAGCAGAGTGAGATTTAAAATGCAACCATTGATTACAAAAAGCACCTGGATAGCCTGTAAATTATATTTTAAGAAGAGATCGTGGGGTCAGTTTGTCTTTATTAAAAGTATTCAAGCTGTAATCCTTCTGGTCATGATAACTGACCATAACTAGCGTGTAATTAAGCCTTGGTTGAGCTGATTAAAGGTTGGTTATGGAACTGAGCAACATGGCCTGTGATGAGGTTTCACCCTACAAGTAGTGACAATAGCAGCATACAATCTATTTATGTTTGTTTTTTCTTTTCTTCTGGTTTAATGTAATGATTTAAACCTGCTTCACTGGATTTGCTTGTTTCATTAATGTTGCTCTGTGTTGTTGTTCTTCACATCGTTGCAGGTCAAGAATTTTATCCTTTTAGGTGATATTCACAAAAGCATATACTTTCTTAGTTGGAAGGAGCAGGGAGCTCAACTTAACTTATTGGCAAAGGACTTTGGTTCGCTAGATTGTTTTGCAACAGAGTTTTTGATTGATGGAACTACTTTAAGTCTTGTTGTTTCAGATGAGCAAAAGAACATTCAGGTCAGCATATAATATGTAGCTGGAAATTAGTTGACAACCCTAGGATTTTAGTATCAAATTATTTATTTCTATGAAGGTGGAGTTGTCAAGCTGTAATTTCAAAGTGTGAGCTACCTTAGTTGGGCCAAGTGGTTATGGGGTGTACGTGCTTGTATGTTTCCACCCTCTTATTGCGCTCTGTTCCTCTTTTTTTGTCTACATGTTTATTTATTGAGCGATCTATTATCTATGCTTCTATTATAGTTTGTTTTTCACTTTCCATGTAGTTTTGAACATTCACTGATGGTAATTGCTGGCATCAAAGGATGACTGCAGAATACTTTCATGAATCCAAGAGGCTCAGCAACCAAAATTAATGACTTCTATTGTTAAAGTCTGCTGTATGTCACAAAGTTTTATGGAAAAAATTAATTACATTTTGTGTTTCAAAAAATTTGATCCTTTTTGCCTTGATCAATGCGTAAACAGATGATTTGGGTAATGAAATGAGTCAATATACATCATAGACAGTGATTTTGAGTTCAACAATTGATGAGGTTAATCTTTTGTTTTCTGTCTTTGGCTATGTATTGTTTGGCAAAACAGATATTCTATTATGCACCAAAGATGTCAGAGAGTTGGAAAGGACAAAAACTGCTTTCAAGGGCTGAGTTTCACATTGGTGCCCATATCGCTAAGTTCATACGGTTGCCAATGCTTTCTACAGCATCTGATCGAAGTGGTGCTGCTTCAGGCTCTGATAAGACCAACCGCTTTGCTTTATTGTTTGGTACTCTTGATGGAAGTATTGGTTGTATTGCACCGCTCGATGAGCTCACATTTCGTAGGTTGCAGTCGCTACAGCGAAAACTTGTTGATGCTGTTCCCCATGTTGCTGGCTTAAACCCAAGATCATTCCGCCAGTTCCAGTCAGATGGAAAGGTTCACCGACCTGGCCCTGAAAGCATAGTAGATTGTGAGCTGCTTGCTCAGTAAGTTCTTGCCTTACATGTAGATTATAGTGGCACGGTTTAAATTTCTGTAAGGGTCATCTAGGTCTCAAGTCTTAGAAGTGGCAAGGAATGAATAACCATTATGTTTGTGCATAACCTCTAGAAAAATTTCTTCATTCTTTGGAACTCTGTCGATTTGTTCTGTCTGAACTTCATGATGTGTGTAAATATAGGCGCTGGCTATCACATCACCTATAAATCAGACGTCATTTACTATGTTAGAGATCATTGAACCTAGTACCTGCACAATGAACTTTGGAGAATCATATGTTAATGTTGTCATATAAATAATGTTCTTAAGCTACATCTTGACAAATAAAAAGGTGCTGAGAGTCAGTATTGAAGTTCAAACTACATGCTAGATTAACATTATCTAAAAAAATGGGGTTCAATCTACAGGAACCCGGGAGTTCAAGGTTTTAGGTACAATTTTGCCTTATTTTTTTAGAATTTAAGAGGTTGTTTAACATTTTTATTCTAGTGAATGGTGTTGAATTATACTATTTCTTGGTCACCAGACTAAATCTTAGATGATTTTCCATGCAGTTTTGAGATGCTTCCTTTGGAGGAACAACTAGAAATAGCTCAGCAGATTGGAACAACTCGTGCACAAATTTTATCGAATATGAATGACCTCTCTATGGGAACAAGTTTCTTGTGAATACGGCTGACCTACAGGCAATTTGTTAAGGGGGCCAATTTAAGTACTTTATCTTGCATTAAAGCCATTGTTTGGTACTCTTGGGCTGCCAGGTGCATGTATCTGCAAAACCAAGAAGAATGGCATTATGATCACACTTGAAGGTTAGATCCCTTTTAGCATGAACACAGGTTCACAGCCTTCGCATATTTATTGTCCAGAATGTTCTAGTGAATGGTTGGGATGGTTAGCTGCTGAGCTCTGTAGCTTCTAATGATAGGGTAAAAGATATGCTGCCCCAGCGTTTGAGGTATATGATTGGGTTGGCATGGTTTCATTCCTGTGTTGAGAACTTGACAATGCTTATAGAAGGCAAGATTGTATAGTTGCGATGAATATGTTAACCTGACGGCTTTTTATTTACCTAGTGTTTTTTTTTTTTATTCCTGATGAAAGCAGGTTCGGTTCTTCAATGTAACAACTCTGATAATTCGTGGTCAACTGTCTGATGTGATATATACTCGTACTTATCACTGTTTGAACCACTAATATTTTTGAGAATAAAAACGTCTTGGGATGATTTCAGTGACCATTTAGTACAACAAGAGAATTCATATCAAAATTAATCATCAACACCTTGTGATTTTTCTCCAGTAAATTTTGGTTCATGTACAATTTTTTCAGAAGCTTGATCCAGGGGCTGCCGAACCTATTCCCTTGGAAAGCTGGATATGGTTAAACTATGGCTTTCTGGTGGTCTCCCGTGATAATATGCTTTTGAATAACATGAAGGCGATACAAGTGATGGCCTACCAAATAAATATGATGTATTCAAACTCAAGAAAACTATTAGTTTTCAGTGGACATTAACATGCTAAAACCATATCTTCCTTTAAATATACATTAATTCGGGTTGAAGATTCTTCTCAAATGGGTATTGACTAATGACCTCAAAGAGCAATTCGTATCTTCACATCATCTTCATTAGAGGTTGTTCAGTGGAACCCCATCAACGATTAGTCAAAGCAGCAAAATGAACTGATGATGTCTCAACCTCAAATAGAAACTACTCCTAATCTATCCTATTTCTTGATTAAAGTCACCTAAAAACATCAATTTAGGCACAAGATTAGTTAAAGAGCGCCTATGGCTATGATAGAGGTTCCTTTTGTGAGAGTTCTTCACAGACGGCATCCACAATATTCAGAATTCTGGTATTAAACACATGGCACTAGTCGCTAGAGAATTGGGTAATAATATACTTGTTAAGGTTCCTCTCCCCCCCTCCCCCCCCCCCCCCAACCAAAAAAAAGGGTTGCAGTTTCATATTGTAATAATAATAATAATAATAATAATAATTTCTTATTGGGTTTATAAAAAATATATATATTATGTTAGGTGTGGTATGATTATTTGAAAATTTTCAGATAGTGCAATCATAAAATGGGTTCATTTTGCAGAGAATGTGAAATCATAGTGGGAACATTCCACTTATGAGTCTATGTATGACTTCAATCATCACATGATGAGTTCTTTTAGGGCAGTGTCATTTTCAAACAAGAATTTTATTCCCTCTAATACTTTCAGATATATAATAATAATAATATTTAACTCTTAATTTCACATTCTCCAAGGTTATAAAACTTTTGAATATGATGTTTTGTATTTTTTTAAAACAATTGGAATTCATCCTATAACCTCAACTTTATAATATTCATCATCTAAATTATTAGATTACAAATGGAAGACTAAAAGATGTATGTTATTGCCCTAAAAAATTCTTAAAAAATTACCATTAATTATAGCATTTTGAATCAAAATCCTTCCTGTTGCAAATCAAAATCAGTTTTTTTTGCTTAGCCACAAATATATTCCACAGGAACAATTATTATACAATTTATGGCCAAAATTCAAGATTGCAATTTCACCCAACCCTTTTAATTTTGCCTTGTACTATCCTAGAAGAGTTATAAGATGGGCCTGGGCCTAATGCACGTGGGTGAAATAGAATAATTAGGTCTACCACGTACGTACGATGATGATGACACACGTGGGCATAGTTCATCAATAAGGCAAAAGGGTTAAGAGACCAATCCATCTCTACTAAGAGATGTTTCTAAAGTTTTATTTTTTTTCTTAGAAAAATTTTTAATTTTTTATTTTGGGACCATTTTCTTCCAAAGAATGTCTTGCAAAAGTGGAACATTTGCCCTCCATTTCTGATGAATGAGAGCCCATCTTATGTCTCCTCCTCTCATGCGCAATATCAATTTATAATTCATTTTAACATAATTTATTTTCTTGATTTATTCCATTGTTTGTTAAGTTAATTAATTCAAATACCCTTTTCTCTACATGAATAAATATCACCAATTTAAGTGCCCAAATTTTTCAAAAGCACTTATGGCAGTGGGTGGGATCTTAGTAATGCTCACTTACGTCCCCATCAACCTCATTGGAAAAAAAAAAAAAAAAACCTTTCATTTCATTCATTTTCCCTCCTCTTGAACTGCATTTGAGAGTCTTGAAATGTATGATGGGGCCAAAGCTATATCTCTAGTAATGGGTGGTGGCAGTGGCATGCAATGAGTCAATTCGTTTGTTGCCAAAGAAGCATATAGATATGTAAACACTTCTGAGTTTCAACTTTAAGTTGCTCGTTCGGATTCCATTGTTTTACCAAAGTGGTAGGTCTAATTCGTCCCACCAAAATCAAAGCTCATAGCTTAGTAAATTTGTACCAAAAGGAAACAAAAAAGAAATTACGAAAAGGTCACAACTCATATAACTTAAATCTTCTTTGTTTCTACCTTTTTTTTTTTTCCTTTTTCTTTTAGGTTCATGAGGGAATAGGGACATAGTCAATGTCACAACCAAATGCAGCCCACATTCAGATGAATATGTTTTTTTCTTTCTAAGCTTTTTCAAAGCAATCGAAGTGACATGGGATAAACAAAAAAGTGTGTTTTGATTTTACATTATATACTTTATCTTTTCATATGGTTTCACATTCTATTAAGAGCTCATTGATATTGTGATATTAAATTAATTTTACTACAGGTCGATTGAATTTTAAATTTATATTTTTATATGAATCGGAATAACTAATACTTATTAGAATTATTAACATAAAAAATTTTAAATTTTTATGAGTTCGAACTCAGAAATTCATTTTTTTATCATTAAACTAATGAGGTGAATATAATAAATTTCTTTTCCTCAACCTGGTTGAATTAGATAAATAGACATTAATTTTTTTTTTTTTTTTTTAATTTTGGTCTTTCCTCTTAGACTTTATATATATGCCGAAAAGAGGCAAGTAAAAATATATAATAAGAACACTCATGAAAGTCCAAAAATAAAGCATAGTTTTGCTGCACACACCAAAACGTGAAGCTTTTCAAAGTTGACATATATATCTTCAATATTATACGGCACCGAAAGACTTCATGAATTAAACGTTTTGCATTAATTAACCATCTAATTATATGTCTATATATTTCTCCACATTTTTCTTTTAATTTATATGTTTCAAAACTTCCAAGTAGGTAGATATGAACACAACGCAATAAGGTGCCCTCATCCCCTCTGCGCCATTTCTGTAAGTAAATAATACTTTTTTTTTTTTTTCAAAATCACCAATATTTGTAACTTATTGAATTCTAACTATTATAATTCGATTTATATAGAATTACAAAGATGGTAAATATCTTTTAATAGCTAATTTAATGCAATTATGTATATTATAATTTGAATTCAAAATATTATTTAAACGAATAGTGATGTCAGCTAATTCAACAATTATTGATAGTAAATAGTAATATTTTATACTTAAATCTCCATTTTTACATGGTGTACGACTAATATACTAATTAATCCAACTTTTTAAAGCATCCTAATACTGTATAACTAAGTTGAACATTTACTCTCCTCAGTTTTTAAATTATAAGTTGACCAACTTTGGCTAACGTCCATTTGTGGGTGGATTGACATAAGCCTCTCATAAAGAGATTTGCGGGTCTTCAGTTTGAAACATACTTGAAATTTTTATGTAATGAATTTGTTGCTCATGGGGTTGACTTAAAATATGGATAGCATCAGCATGGGAGACATTCATCAAGAGCATTCAGCTTTGACCTCAAAATGGTCCTTCGGACATTATCCGTAATTAAGACTCTCACCTCATGCCCCAACTAGATACAGTCATCAAACACCCATTAACATTTTTAGTCCAATCTTCCTCTATTACTACAAGGGAAAGCCGAAGACCATAGGTTATATAGCAACTAGTGGCATCATCACCTCCTCACTTATATGGATCATTGCATCACATTCCATTACATGAATTTTTTTGACCTTAACACCTTGCCACTGCTACTCATCATCATCATTTTTTTTTTTTTTTTTTTTGAGTGGTTGCTGCCTTGCTGGGCTTCGTGGCAGCAACTGAGCTAGCCAGCGTGCTACAACTAGCCGTCCAAGGACTTCAGATTGACCCGCATGGCACAACACAATTGATTGGTTCCATTTGCAAACTAATAAATTAAACAAAAACGTTTCTTTAAGCCATTTTTCGACAATAGTTGAATCTCGTTATCAATTTATATATCCATTCTTTTTTTTTTTGAAGGGAATATATCCATTCTTTTAGTGATACTAAATGGGTATGCATATACACATTAATATAAACATATATAGGATTTACGTAATATGTAGAGCAGCTTCAGAATTTGAGGGTACTATACTAAAATTAATTAAGTTGTGTGTTTCTTAATTGGGTGCATAATCTGCCTGATTAGTTAAAGATAAAATAGTTTTAATAGTCATTAATATAATTGGTTGCTAGGGAATCAAAGTATCTTCTTAGGGCTTGGAAATCAAAGTAATATGGTACATTGTACTTGTAGAAAAAGACATGCCTACATTGCCTTCTCCTTAATATATATATCTATGGTCATAAATACTAATTCTTTAATTGAAAAAAAAAAAATCTCAATTTTGCATGTAACTACAGAGCTTTGACTTGAACAGGATGAATAAGAACAAAATCCCATTTAGAGTAACGAAATGGATGACTCTTATACCAACAATTTAGTATAATTAATCACAAAATTGTAAGTAATGGCCATTCATGGATTGACAAATGTTCACTTGTTAATTAATTATTGGAGCACACACCAAGTAAATTGTATAGCAGCGAGGGAGGCTTCTTTTACCAAAGATTCTTGATCTTGAAGAGCCCTTCATTGAATGAAACAAGCAGATTAATTGGTATTACAATGGCTACAAATCCCTGTGCCAGCGGACATATACTAAAAGATGCATGATCAAAAAACTAAAAGAATGTGGTTTGGAAGCGCTAAACTATAACTAATAATTAAGCATAAAGTTTGAAGTAAATTAAAAAAAAAATCACCTCTCTAGTGTTAATAATGCACAGTATAATTTTTTTGGTTAATAAGGAGATTATATGATCTAAATTTTGATGAACTGCATAACAGTAGCAGTCTACTCCTTTAAATCGACGATAATAGGAATCCAACCTTGCATTTCAAAATACCCTTGAAGAAGAATTATCACTTGATTACTTGCTCACTTACAATAGTATTATTTTATAGACGTGGAGAAAGGGAGAGATGGATGAAGAATAAAATAATATAAATATGCATGAGAGGAGAGTGATAGTGAGTTACCATACCATACTCATCCATTAGATAATAGATATAGAGGGCACATTTATCAAGATATGGAAATGTAGGATAGCTGCCTATTCAAGGTCCGACAATTAAACAATGGGCATCCTTCAGTGCCCTTCCATTGGTAGGCAAAGAGAGAGGTAAGAAGCTTTTGAATAATATCAAGTAGCTAGTGAATTTTCCTTTTTTTGGTTCAAAATTTTCCCTAATGTCAAATGTCATTTAATTAAAACCTAACCCTTTGAGCACCATAGTGATGACCCCAAAATAAAAGAGAAAAAAAATGTACCAACCCAACACTCTCCATGTGGAGTGAATGAGTAAGTGGGGTTTTATTCATCCTTCCATAACCCCATTTAGTACTGTCTAATATCATATCATTTATTCTTTTATGTGTCCCCAAAATTTTGGTGTATTTAATGCCTGATATTCTTCTTTAGGGCACAATATATATATCTATATATTGTGTGTAGAGCCATCTTTGCCTTATGTCTCCAATTAATCAACTCCAATTCCTGGTCAACTTGAACCACATCACTTGCTTCTTGCTTGCTTGCTTGCTCCATTACCCTCATTTCCCAAATCTGAGTACAAGATCCTTCGATGGTAGAGATTTTGATACTTGTCAAGTGGCCATCCCAACCCAAATCACCTTAATTAGATCGATTTTTTTTTAATTTTTAAGTATTTTTATATATAATTCTCTAAGGATATTACTATATAAAATTGTGTTACTGTTATTTTAAAAAGAAAAGTTATCGTTTATGTAAACAGTTGATATTTAGATCATTTGACCTGTCAACGACTAAAAAAAGTTTATATATTCCTACCTTACAGTAGTTTATTAGGCATTTTCTACTTTAATTCATGTCTTAATCAATATGTAATTTCATTGCTTAAACAATCAATAAATAATTTCATATAAAATTACTAGTATCTATATGAACTGATCCTTTTTTAATCTTTATCCTACTTACTATGCTATGCATCCCCACTTGTTAGTTCAAATCAAAATTTGACATAACAATCACTAAAGGGTCGACTACTATTGTGCACCAGTGGGAAAAAATTGACTAGAAACAATGTTTTTGTTAACATAACCACTCAGAAAAAGTGGCACATCCAGATCAGCAGCTGGTGCATGTGGTCTAGATGCTTCGCCAATTCGCCTTATGCAATTAAGCCTACAATTTTAATTCGGTAAAACACATGCATATCAATGCTCACTATATATATATAGCATTTGATCCAATATGAAAATTTTTCCTTGCTTAATTTAAAAAAAAATAGACTGCAAAGATTTGAAGTCATGATGACCTTTTTTTTTTCTAATTTAATACAAATTTATGAAATATGTAAGCTCAAAAGCTGTAAGAAGCCCTTAAAAGCTATATATGCCATTTTAACTAAAAATGGTGGTCCAGATAAGATAAGATTAACTAAACACTAAATATATAAAAGCTTATATAAGTTTTTGAATTCTGAAGTTCCTAGGGGAATATTAATTAATATAGATATATATATATTTCTTCAGATCATCCAAAAGGTCCCATGGCATAACTATATCCTCAAATAGAATTCTTGACTGCAATTCAAACATGTAATCATAAAGTCTCTTGCTAAAAAATGGGACACATACCAAAATCATTATAGCTAAGCGGTCTAGATTCATACACAATTATAGACTTGATAGAATGTAGCTATAGAGAAGTGCACAAGGCGATGATATTGATATTGGAACCTAACATTTTTTAGGCTTCCAATATCATTCAAGATCCATGGTAAGATTATGTTACAATCACCACAGTTGGTAGTGAATGGCTCTTGAGTACATATCTCCAAGTACTTATATACTCAATCCAAAATATTATCAATTTCTTGCAAATAATTTTATTACTACTCAAAGGGGTGTTCATGAAAACTTTTCCTCAAGTTCTCATTAATCTATAATTTAATACTCGGTGAAGAATTTTCCTAAATCTTGATGCCAAAATTCATGAGATCATTACTTTCCCCTTCTTTTTTCTTCTTCTTCTACTTCTTTATATGTGAAAAGATCTTTGCTGGGGGACTAATAATTCACAAAGAAACAAACATATTTATAGAAAAAAGATTACCCTTAACAAAAAAGTTTAAAAAGAAAAAGCCAATAATGATATGTGACCTGCCTCTACCCTTCAATGTGCATGGAAAAAAATAGCATCTCATGTGTCCAAACACATCTTTTTACCGCTTATGAACACTCTAGACGCGCTCATGACTCCATTGGAATATAAACCATAGTAAGACAAATGAATGTTGAAAGAAAAAGATGAAGCACGCACTATAAGTGAATGTGGGTATGACACACAATTTCATAAACCACTGTTTTTGCCTCTGTGTGTGTGGTATGGCTCCCTCTTTCTTTATTAGACTATTTGGCAATGCTATATTTGTAATGCTCTCAACATCCCACGAGCCTCTCAACTCAACTTACCCTTTGCATATTTTCTTGATCCTTATCCCTCTGCAGCTCTCCATTCTTCAATTATTTCCCTTTTCTCTAGATCCCTCTCTATATCAAACTCCACCCATTATAGCTTCTTGTATTGGCATTTAACACTAGCCAGCCACTGCTGCTATAGCTACTGCCCACGCCTGTTAGTTTCTTGCCCATAATTTGAAGCTAAAGATTCAAGAATATGGCTCTTGAAACTTGGCTTATTAAAGTGAAAACTGCAATATCCCATGGCTTTGATTCAGTTATAACCTCTGCTCCTATACCAAAATCATCAAGAAAGTCAACTGTTGGTGTGTTAGCTTTTGAGATCGCTGGTCTCATGTCAAAGCTCTTTCACTTATGGCAATCTCTCTCCGACAAGAACATAATTTGGTTGCGAAATGATTCCATTTCCGTTGAGGGAGTTCGCAAGATTGTATCCAATGATGAGTCTTTTCTTCTCGGCCTTGCATGTGCAGAAATGGTTGAGAATCTTAGGCTTCTTGCTAAATCTGTTTCAAGATTGAGCAAGCGATGCGAGGATGGGAATCTCCGACGTTTTGAACGTTTGTTCGAAGAGTTTGCCAACACAGGCCGTGATCCTAATTGTTGGGTCTTGAGTTTCAAAGATATGGAAGCCAAGAACAAGAAGATGGACAGGTATGTGACCGTCACAGCAACTCTATATAAAGAAATGGAGGAACTATCTACATTAGAGAATGGATTAAGAAAGGCCTTGCAGTGTGATGTACATGAGTCAACAACAAAAGAACAGAAAATTATGGATCTTCAGCAGAAGATATTCTGGCAAAAACAAGAAGTAAAGTATCTGAAAGAAAGATCTCTTTGGAATCGAAGCTTCGACGGCGTGGTTTCGATGCTTGTGAGGTCTGTCTTCACAATATTAGCAAGAATCAAGGTTGTTTTCGGCATAGGACATGGATATCCAACTTCTTTACCTCGCAGTCTTTCAGCTTCTGCAACTGTCCACCCAACTGAAAACCCTAGTACTTGTAACTTTGTGTCTGGACCCTTAAAGAGCTCAAAACTTGAAGGAAATAGAGATTTGGTCGATATGTTTTTTGAATCAAATTCGAAGCTGCTAAAGCCACCAGAAACTACACTTGGTGCTGCGGCTTTAGCTCTACACTATGCTAATTTGATTATAGTTATGGAAAAGATGATAAAGTCACCCCAACTGGTTGGTGTTGATGCAAGAGATGATCTCTACTCCATGCTACCAAACAGTATAAGATGTTCGCTAAGGGCAAGATTGAAAGGCGTAGGATTTTCTGCAAGTGATCCAATTCTCGCCGGAGAATGGAGAGATGCTTTGGGGAGGATACTCGGATGGTTGTCACCTGTGGCGCATAATATGATCAAATGGCAAAGTGAAAGGAGCTTTGAGCAGCAAAATTTGGTGCCAAAAACCAATGTTCTTCTCTTGCAAACGTTATTCTTTGCAAACAAGGAGAAGACTGAGGCTGCAATTACGGAACTTTTGGTGGGTTTGAATTACATTTGGAGGTTTGAAAGGGAGATGACCGCTAAGGCTTTGTTTGAATGTGCCAACTTCAATGGACTGATCTTGAATAATCCTGAGAGTTAAGTCCAGCTAGGATGATGCATGGTTTCTTTTTTTTTTTTTTTATGATTTAATTTTGTTTTCTAAAGTCTGTCAATCATGTTTGATCTGTAGATTGAATTGAGTTTCAGATCTTTGAGGGTTTGTTAATTTCTTTCTGACCCTGATCTGTATATGGCAGCGACTATAGGTGTATGTACATGATATGTGATATGAATTGAGTATAATCTTCCATTTTCAAGCAAAGCTTGGACTTTCAATAAAAAAAAATAATAATAATAATATTTGCAGCCATGTGAATTAGCAAATTAATTATTAGTATATAGTAACATAATTGAATCAAGATTCCATATGAAGGTTATAATGTGTGTTTATTTAAATTCCAAGTAAATGCGGTTTGTGAGATAAAGTCATGAACTAACTTACATATAGAAGCAGTTAGATGACAATTATCAATGGGCCCTCAAACAACCTTAGATTTAAGATCCAGTATTAGTCTAATCTATCAAAGTTGGAATCTTTTAACACCCAATTGATCATGATGACTTAAACTAAAGATAGACTCCATATATATATAATATAAGAGCGAAGAAGAGATTTAAGACCTGCTGCTATATATGATGATTACATGTGATCAAAGATAATTAGATGTAAATAACCAGTCCCAACTTACAATATGCTTCTTGGCTTAGCTAGTTCCATTTATGTCCAAATATTTATCAATAATTTAAACAAATGCTCATATGGTACATGGGATTGGCCTTGTTGATTGAGGTTGATGCTGTCTTATAAACCTCAAACATTACTAAGACTAGTTTATTGTTTAACATATCTTGAGAGAGTTAATGAGTATATAAGGACAAACCCCCCACACTTATACCATCCACATTGCTACCTCTTTTCATTTGTTTATGATTTTTGTCCATTTGGGTTTACAGCTCATAGTTTATAAAATGTTTAGGACTTTTTTCTCATTGTTTGTTCCCCACCCCATCTTATAATTACCCCTTTTTCGCCCCACCTCATTTCCTTTCCTTTTGCAATCTTTTATTTCTTTAAATGCCCCCATTAGTTTTGGCTAATCAAGGCTAAAAATTCAATTCTGTCTTTTTTTCGATATTGAGATAGATATAATTTAGAAAAAGTAAAGTGGGTCCTAATTAAAGGCTACTTAATGAATGA
>CATIWK010779170.1:0-12719 GCA_949634005.1 Mallotus japonicus
ACAATAAAATTGCCATTCAGCTTCTTACTTCTGCTTCAAACTCATATCCATGGGAAGCTGAAGCTCTAGTGCTTGACATTCTTCACTTGAGAAATGGCCTTAACATTTCCTTTCAATATGCTCCGAGATCTGCAAATAAAGTTGCAGACTAACTTTCCAAGCAGAACTCTATTATTCAACTTGGCAGGAACACTTTCAATGTTAACTCATATTTGTTGAGCATATTGAACTCAGACAAGCTTTGTATTTCTCATTAATTCATCAATGGTTGTTAAAAAAAAAATAAATAAATTTATGAGTGAGAAATACCATGATGGGGCATTTCCAAAAAAAAAAAAATGCCACAATGGGGGATTTCACAATCATCTCATAGTGATAATCTAAAAATTAACCTTGGTGACATTATGGACAATCAAATATGAGATCTTGAAATTTCAAAATTTCGCAATGAGAGAGTAGTTAAGTGGTAACTCCTCTCCAAAAGCATTTTGAGATGTAGGGTTCGATTCATACCATCATCTATTTAAAAAAAAGAGACAGTCAATCCATCGAAGTTTAGGTTATATGACTTCCCTGTTAACCAAAAAAAATTTTAAAATTTTCCCAATTTAGACTTTTAACCTCATGTTAGCATTACATCATACAAAAAATTATATCAACGCCATATAATTATTACATTATGAACAAATAACATATGGATGCGATATTGATAATTTTCAAAATTTTAATATAATACATTTAAAAATACTAAAAACAAAAATTATATACATCAATTTATGGAAAAATTACATACTAAAAATTATTAAGAATAAAACAATAATATGCATTGTACTTGTACTAATTAAAAAAAAAAGAGAAATTCTTGTTTATACTCAGTTTATTACACCCAATAATCAGATGTGTAAAATTAAAATATGTGTTTCATTTTTATTAGCCAAATGTAAAATATTTAATATATATATCAAATATTCAATAATTTGATGTATTAAACTGGATGTAGGTAAGAATTTCTCTAACAAAAAATTATATCATAATTGGTTTCCTAGGATTAGGAGTTACCACATTAGCTTTTGCTTTTTTAACATTTGTTTATTGATTTTGAGAAATCTATAGTCGCAATTTTTGACTAATAGGGATTTGTACATTTCTTATATAAAATAAAATATATATGCGAGAATGACATTTTTTTCCCTTTCTTTTTGTCATAGGAAACATAGGAAATTGACTATATAAAGGGGCTTAGTTGGCTACCATCAAACATGTCTACGGCTATTCTTTTTAGCTTTTACAAAGATTCATGTTGTTCCTTCATTCTCACCCATTTGTTAAAAGAAAAAAAAAAGTGGACATGTTGATTTACTCAATTAATCATTGTTTTGCCATAATCATAATCATAAACATAATTAGAGGTGGATATAAATAGTAATACCATCAAATAAGATTGAAATGATATGATTCTTGTTATTTTATGAAATTTTTTTAATAATATAAGTCGCTTTACATTTCACTAAATTTGAGTTAGTTTATTTTATTTGTATATGATTTTTAAGATAATTTTGAACGATGTATTTTTGTATTAGTATGATATACCATGTTTTTTTTTTTCTGCCACCGAAATTTAATCCAAATTAGAATGGGATATTTTGTAACATTTTTGCCATCAAAACCAAAAATACAGGACAAAAAAATCATGCTTTTGAGAGGTAAAGCATGGACCTTCCTCGCAAATTTGGGTGAATATGGCATCTTCATAAGCAAAATTTAAGTAGAAAAAGTACCAAGTTGGATCCTTCTTTTACTTTTTCTCTTTTCAACTTTATATTTTGTTTTTATTTTTTTGAAATATACAAAACACACTGGATAAAAAATAAAATACATTTTTTTTTATCAAATCATAATAATTTTATAAAAACGTTCTAATTTATAAAGACTTTGAGTTTAAAAATTAAATTAAAAGAAAAGCAGAAATTGAAAGAAATATTAATTACAGTTTTGCAAGTCACACTACTAGTAGTACCTTCCCCTTAAGGCAATTCTACTACCTTAAATTGTTTGTTAAACTTATTTTCCAATTTTGGTAATCTTTACAAAACAACCACCCCACCACCTTGATTTTGACCCATCAACCGTCTATCGCCGGTTGCCCCGCAAAAATAAAATAATAATAATAGTAAAACAAAGGTAACCACATTCTCGCCAATGATCATTTGCCACATGAACGATTTAGCACGCTAACCCTTCGCCCACTCGTACTATTGTTGATGCCATATACCTTATCCAACCATCCCTGTAAATTTCTGTAGAAAGAGAAAATGGAAAATAATAATTATTTATATTAAATATTATTCTTAGTAAAAAAAATAAAAAAATATTAATATTTGTAAATTATTTTTTAAAAAACTATTATTTATATTAAATTTAATTAGGTTTTTTATATTTTTTAAATATTTAAAAATATATATATTTTTTAAATTCGTCATGTTGAGGGTGTGGGAAATTATTTTTATATTCATTAATATTAATAGAATTAGTTATTATTGTGAATAAAAATATTTTAAAAAAAATTTCATTCAATTGCATAGTTTACAATCCATATGCTGTTGAATTTCTTAAACATTTTATATTTAATAATTTTTAGGAATAATTATAAATAAATATTTTGTGGTTTTGACATTTTATTTTTAGGGGCTATGATTTTTTGTTGGACAATTTAATAGTCTATAATATTATATTCATACCATTTTGATGAAAAAATTTATTATAACTCGTGATTTTATCTATTCTAGCATTTAAAAAATTAATTTTTAACCAAGTTCTTATAATTTTAATATAAATTTAACAATGACATCATTGTTGATACTGTTTAAAATATTCTAAAAAATAAAAATATAAAATATACATCTTTATTTTTTTTATTATTATTACCATCTAAAACTACACTTTATTAAATTGTACTAATTCTAATTTTTGGATGTTTAAGAAGACAAAAATGGTAAGTTGTAAAAAAATTATCACTTAAGTGATATAAATATTAAATTATAGAATATTGAATTAAAAAAAAATCACAACCATTAATAGTAAAACACATAAACTACATGTATATATTTGTATTTATCTCTAATTTTTATTTTTGTACGTATCTCGTATTTTTATTTTCTGACTCATGGAAATGAAGTTTACATGAAGTGAAAAAAGAAAATGATAATTATTTTTTCAATTTTTTTTTAATTTTCATCTCTTATTATTTGTTTTTTTTTTCTTCTAGTTTTTTTATCTAATCATAGTGTTAATGTTGAACTAGTACTAGATGGAGATTGTAGGCTGGTTATGCACTTATGACATGATTGATCATATTTTTATTAGATGATTAATTTACAAGCAAAGCAATTATATTTAACAAATGCTACAAGTTGAGAAATTAATCTTTTATGTTAAAAATAAATAATAGAAATTTTGTCTCAAAATAAAACACAACATGTTATATTAATTAATTAAAAAAAATCAAATGATTTAGTTACTAAAATATTTTTTAAACTCGAGAGGAGAGGTACAAATTTTTTAACCTATAAATGTCTTATAAAGAATTATATTATTATATTACTCAACCTTCAACTGTTGAGTTACTAAAAATTATTTCACAATTTAGAATATATATTTTTTTAAAAAAATTTAACTATCTAACTACTTTTTTGTTCACAATAAATATTCATCTTTTGGAATATTTTCTTTTTCTTTTTCCTTATGAGAAATATCAATTGCATTTCAATTACTTGGGTATCCAACTGCTATGATTTTAAATTGTAATTTTTTTTTAATAAAATTAATTTATTTATTTAATTCATCAAAGTATTGAGTGAGCCATGCTACATGGAAGCTGTTCCTTTATGCATCATTTAAAATTGAAAGAACTCTTCCATACGTTTTATGATACTTATCATCCTTGAGAATTAATTAAAGAACTCTCCTTAATTATAAAAAGCTTAGTTCCCCACTTTTATAAGTCCTTATTTAATGTTGGTTTTTATTGGAGGGCATTGATCTGCTTGCACATGCAAGTCCAATATAAAATTGCAGGATCCAATTCCAAGTATTTATCATTTATGTCAAAAAAAAAAAAAAATACCTTGCATATCCAGAGACAATTAAAAAAAATTGAGAGGACCAGCCATCTTGTCAAGAATCAACTAATTGTTGCTTCAAATTCTAGATAAATTTTTCTTTAAAAAAAAAAAAACCAAACATTTATATTTCTTCAAACTAAGCATGTAAAACATCCAAATTTTAGAAAATAAAATAACAGTACATAAAATTGAAAAATTAATAGTTTCTTAAAAATCTCAAATTTAAATACTTGACAAAATGTACCCAAAAAGAAAATATCATGTAATAAATTATATAAAATGATAACACCTGTCGTTGTCATCTTTTATTTTGTATAATAATGTTATATTTTGATAGAGAATTTGATGATCAAATCTTTACCTCCTCTTCTATACTAATATGATTAACACACTAATTATTTGTGATAAGGTAAAAAAATAAATGAAATAAACAATAAGAATGGCTGATAATCGTGTTAACTCTTTTTTTTTTTTTCAGATAATCAACCTTTATCTTCTATTTAAATTGTCAAAAGTATGGACGGTCCAAGACAAAATTATTTTTCTTTAGACCATTTTTATACACTGGTGATGTGATGTCTTATGTTTCAAAATGCCATTTGATAACACCTATTACAAGATGGGAATAATTTTTTTTTTTTTTTTGACAAGAAGATGGGAATAATTTAATTAATTAGGAAAAGAAATGCAAAACTACTTTTTTTTTTGAACAACAAATGCAAAACTACTTAAGCCATCTCATAAAGTAAAACTTTAATAAGTTCTTGCAGTTTTGGTTTCAACTTGCAAGTGTGCCTGCACCAAAAAAATAATGAGAAACTTTAATAAGTTCTTGTAGTTTTGGTTTCAACTTGCAAGTGTGCCTCCACCAAACAAATAATGAAAATGGAAATTTCATTATAAAAACCTAAATATTAAGCTTTAAAAATGAGTTAACAATGCCGGTAAGACAGTAAGAGAGTAATTAATTGATAATTCCTCTCTATGCATTATAAGGTATATGTTTGAATCATGTTATTGTTAATTTAAAAGAAAATGACTGCGATACAGTCCATCGACACTTAGCTCATAGATATGACCTCCCTATTAAAAAAAAAATGAGTTAACAATATTTGAATTTTAATAAATGTAGAAGATCTCTTTTTATTAATTAAAAAATTTACTATATCAATTTTAATAATTAGCTAAAGTGTTTAAAAATTTTATTTTTCTTATTTTGACTTTTATTCTTACAGTTGATACTTAATTAAAATAAATTTTCTCTAAAATATATTAGACTATTTTTGAAATTATATGAAAAATAATTAGATGTTAATATTTAAATAATAATAATAAAACACTATGTACTAAATATTCTCACGCTATTAGGAAAAAAACTGCATCAATATATATCTTATTTTACATCCATACACATACTAATATCACAATGATCCTCACGTTTCAAGCCTCAAATTTTATTTTATTTAGAACAATCACCAAATTTATATTCACATTAGTAAAATTAGAGGTATAAGTAATTTGAAATAGTTTGTGAACTATTCAGAATATCAATTCAAAAAATATTTAAAATTAATTAAGTTGAGCTAAAATTTAAAAATACTTAAATAGCTTAACAAGTTGAGTTCAAGTTAGCTCTTGAAATTAATCAGAGTAGAGTTTAAGTTTGAACTACTCAAATAACTTGATAAGTCAAATTTAAATTTCAAATTGATTTGAGTAAGATTGCAAGTATAATTGAGTTTATACTTTAAACTAAAAAGAAATACATATTTTGTGTGGACTAATTTTTAAAAACTAGGACAAAGATAATATTCATATTAATTATATTTATTATAATGAACAATAATATGCTATTAAATTTAATATAAATTTTATAAATATTATTTAGGTAAACATTTATATATTTACATTTTGAAAATTGATTACTATTTTTAGATATTAATTTCATAATTATACAATTAAATAAATTAGTTTTATAATTTTATATAAATATCAAGTCATATAACATAATACTTAATTAATATAAATTTAACAATTTAAATTTATAAAAACCAAAAACATAAATTTGTTATTAAATTTAGTTAGAATTCAATTAAACTCAAATTCAAGTTTGAATTATTTAAATTTCACTCTAACTTATTTATTTATTTATATTTAAAATTTAATTTGACTATACTCCATTAAATCTCTAATGAATGAAATAAATGGTATGAAGTGGTAGTAGCCGGCTTCAGCCTTTGAAGTTGGCATGAAGCCATTCTTGAGGTAGCTTAATTTGGACTTTCTATGTAAGCGCTGTCATCTCAGTCGACAAGGGCTGGATATGGTGGTTAGCCATCAACAAAAGAAGGAAAACAAAGATCATTGTTGGCCATTGTTGAGAAAAAAAAGGTATCTATATTCTTTGCATCTTGTAGCATAAAATCGACATTTAATTATTATTGAACATAAAACAGGCTTTCATTAATTTACTTACATTACTTCCATTGGCTGACTGCTAAGTAAAATTATTAATCTTCTTTTGGTTTTTACTAAAATTATTAATCTTTGACTGCACATTATATGTATCCCTTTTGAAAATTATTATGATGTTGAATAACATAGGTGAAAAATTATTTTATATTTTTAATAAAAAATTAAATAATTTAAATACTGATAGTTAATATAATAATAACAAAATTAAATAAAAATTTATAAATTAATAATAATAGAATTTAATTTTATATTTTAATATCTCTACTATTTTTAAAAAACTTATATTCAAAATATTGACACAATGGAAAATTTATTGTATTTACAGGGTATGTGATATAATGTCTTTTACTTAGGAGGCGTTTTGTTCGTATTCCGGAATTGGAATGTGAATCGGAATGAGAAGGAATGAGAAAGAGAATGAAAATTTGAATAAGATGTTTGGTTTCACTAAAAAGTGATAATGAGAATGAGAATCAAATATCATTTAACAATTAAAATTTTTTTTTATGAAAAAATATTTTTGTAATTATTTTTTATATATAAAAAATTAACATTATAATTTTTTTATATATTAAAAAATAATATTATAATTATGTTTTATAAAATATTTATTTATAAAAATATTATTATAATTTTTAAAAAAATTATAAAAATTATTTACTTTTGATAAATATTTTTTATTCAAACATTTAATGCATATTTTTATTAATTTATATATTTTATTTATAAATTTTAAAATAAATATTAATATTTAAATCTTTGACCAATTTATAATTGATTTAACTTGATTCCCAAGGGAATCAAAATTCATTCCGTAGGAACAAGAGAGGAATGGTGATTCCCATTGATGGGGGAATCACATTTCCATTCTCATACTAATTTCAGTCAACCAAACACTAGAAATCGAAATCATCTATTCTCATTCCAATTTCCACCTTTATTTTTTACCAAACAAACCCACCTTATAAGAATCAAAGAGTGTGTTGGTTTTTTACAATTTCATATTAGTTGTAAAGTGTATGTGTATTTTAATTATATAGATTAACATATTTTTATAAAATTATCATAATTTTATAAAAAATGTGTTCAATTCCGACCCATGTTTGTTATGTACACAAAATTTTCTAAAGCAAATGACTTTTTTTTTTTTTCGCCAAGAGAGATATATATATATATATATTTCATTTAGAAACAAAAATAACTATGATGAATATTAAATAAAGTAGAGGGACTTTATAATTGTTTTTGTCGGCAAGAGTGTACGAGGTTTACACCTAGGGAGACGTGGATGCTTCATGTCCATTCATAGTAAGTTTTTAATAATATTATTATAATCTTGTCGTTTAGTTAAGTTTCTAATTTTTTAATTGTTTTCTACTTTTCTCTATAACTAAATTATTTATTTTAAAATTCCTATATTTTAGATTATTATTATTATTATTATTTTCACTCAATTATTGACCAGTTTTGGAATATGATAGGGAAAGTGGTGGTATATTATAGAGGGGTTGAGTTACATAAATGCCCCTTTGTATTAGATGACGAATTTGATTGATTTGGCCCAATTCTTTTTTTCTAACTTTTCCAATTATGTATTGTTGTCTAAAAGGATTAGGCAAAGATGGGGTCAATATCAATCTATCAATTATGGAGAGCAATACTTGGCTTTTGTTTTGTTTAAGGAATTAAAATTATTTTATTTCCAATCCACTACTAACCAATTGTAATTCATCTCAATTTCAAGTTGGAAAACAAGAATTGACATTTTTTTTTTTTGACAAAATTCAATCCTCATTCTTTTGAGAAAAACGAATGTGAGTGATCATTCACCAAATTCTCATTGCACTAGTAAAAACTCAATTTCATTTGTTAGAGAAAAACGATTTATTAACACTTCATTTATCAACTTTTGAAAGATTGCAAACTTACCATATATTTAATAAATAAATTTAGATTAAATAATATTTAATTAGTAAGTGGCTCATTAATTATATTTTCTAAAAATATCATGAAATGAAATGAAATAAAACTTTACTTATTTTCGTACTATTATTGATTTATAAAATTAATTTTTTACTTTAAATAATTTATAAAATGAACTTTTTATGCAATTTTTAATATATTTTGATTGTTTCATTTTTTTATAATATAAAAAGAGAGAAAAAAAAAAGTGAGAGAATCAATTAGAATTGGGATTATTTTGGGACATCAAATCATGTAGTGTAATTACAAAGCTTAGAAAGATGCTTCATTGACAATTAGATAACCTAAAAATCCTTTCAAAATAATTCTCAATTATTCTAAGTTCATATCAAAAAACACGAAAGCATATCATAAATTATTTGTATGAACTCTTTCCTCAAGAAACACAAAAAAGACATGATTTTTGCCAAGTCCAAAAATAACTAAATAATAACAAATAAAAAACCTTGGTTGTTTTTCTATGACTCGTGTAATGACTATAAAATTGCATATGATTTATATTAATATATTGGTTCCATATAATTGCTTAAAAAGTTAGATTACTCACAAATCACACCAAACACGTTAAAATTTTCCGAAAAAAAAAATAAAAATAAAAATAAACATAGAGAAAGCAATAGGTGAGTCCACAAATTCGACCTTGTCCCAAAGAGAAGCAATGTCAATAGACATGAAGCTAAATGGTCTTAAATTCCAGCTATGAAGGGAAATCTGAGAAGATCAAGTCTCAAATCTCAATATTCAAGGTACCTAACAACATTTTAATTCCCTTTAGGTAATGGCAACTCAATTTTGGGTCACCAAACTACCCTAGAAATGGTCCTACTTTAACAGTAAGTCAAGACATTAAAGTTCAATCAACACAACATGAAAAAGTTTTCAGTTTAGTAGCCAATGTAGAAACCTGAAAACCTGAAACCTGAAAATCTGCCATTAAATAAGAGGGCCATTTTTATCTACCTCTAATACCATTAAATTCAAACCCATTACTTCTACGGAAATAAAGTTGGGATGAAAATGCTTTAATGGTACCGACTTTCACGTACACTTTAATTAATAAATATTTTTCTAAACACTTCAATTTACAAGATAATTATTTCAATTAAAAATTATTTTTTCGTATTCATATTCCCATATCTACATCCATACAACCTAAACACCAATTACCAATAAAATTTAGTTTCCACTTTCCAGTTGCTATCACCACAATTTTTTTAAATTACCATTAATAATAATAATAACATATTGCTAATGGTGTCCACCGGACATGATGCCACTAATTAATATAATAAGATAAATGGGGTAATTATCTTCAATTCAAATATAGCACCTGATCATAAAAATTTCGGGGAGATTAAGATGCCAAAACAATTAATAAAGTAAAATGCATGACAATTCATTGGATTAGAATCAAAACAAAATCTAATTCCATATTTGAATGTATCTGGTCCTAGAACCTAAATTTGTTCACTGACACATCAGCTAGCTAAGGTTTTGCAAATTTTTTATTGGGTATACTAAAGTCAGGCCGGCTAGTTACTAGGTAGATGATTCACATTTCAAACTATACACAAGAGACAGCTATACAAGCAAAAAAAAAAAAGACAGCTATACAAGCAAAACAAAACAAAATAAAATTTTTATTTATAGACAAGAGTGATTAAAGTTGCTTAAGGTTAGTGTGTGTGTTTAAAAGGAATCATACTATATTCAAAACCTAAAAGAGAGAAAAGGAAAGAAACCTTAAAAACAAGCAAAATCTTTGGCTTCTTGTCCCAAAGACTTTTCTCTTGTTTTTAGAAAACAATGCCATAAGGTTGTACAGTACTTCATTAATGTATTCTTTAGACAAGGAAAAAGTAAAAAAAAAAGTAAAAACGTGATTCACCTTCTTTTTTTTTTTTTTTTTTTGAATATGATTCACCTTCTTTCATTTTAAAATGTTTGTTTTTTATTTTAACAATTTAATAGCTCCTTTCCTTGGTTCCTACAATGATTAAACTACTGCAACTTGTTTGAATCTTGGTGGAGTACATGCTAAGGTGTTCTTGTTGAAAATCATACTCGAAGTAGAAAAATGCAAGTAATGCCGACGTACGAGGCCAAATGCGACCCAAGTGTTAAAATTAAAAATAGGGTGACTTACTATTTACCCTTGTTATTTGCTATATTATATTACTTGATCTTTGACAATTAAAATCTATATTAAATCCCTTTTTATTTTGTAAAATTACATTATTCATTCTTTTCATTAAATTTTTCATCACAATTACCGTTAATTGATATATATGACAATTATCAAGTAAATGTTATTTTTATCCTCTACTTGAATATAGTATACTATTTGCCCCATAATATTTAATTTTATTATTAAACTAATTTTCTAAGAATTTAACTATAAAATGATAACTATATCATTTACATAAAAATATTAAATGCTTGATTTTCATTTTATATAATTAAAATTTTAACTAAATACCAACTAATTAGTATTAGTTTTAAAATATCTCAACTTAAATAATAATTTAAAATATTTATGTTGCATTAAAAAATTTAATCAAATCAATTCTCTTTTTACTTTTGATTCTTAATTTGAATTGTTAGTTTCAATTGCTGACGAATTAAATTGTTTAAAATTATTAATATTATTTATAAATATAATTTATTTACTCAATATAGCAATTCAAAGGGTAAATAATAATTCACCCTTAAATATCATTTATCTAGAGGGCTCCATTGCCTCTGAATTTGGATCCTATGAGCTCTGTGGGGCTAAACCAAAAAGCTCCACAATGAACAGTGCAACATGTTAAAGTGTATTTCTTCCACATATTTCCAAAACAGATAGTGGGCCTCTTACCTTCAAATATAGCAATGAAATCCCATCCGCTGCCTTTACTTTGGATCTCTCATGTTCCAAGCTCAGGCTGAAAAAAGAAACACCACTACTCATTACCAACAAGCCACAAACAAAAGGGCACAAGTAGATTGTTTAAAAAAATAGGGGCGGCAACACGCAATATACAGAATCTACTTTTATAGCAAGTAAAGAATGATATTTCAATCAACAAGCACGGAGAAAATAAAGGGAGGAAAAATAACTAGAAAGCACTAGATTAGAGGCAAAAGGAATATCCATCTCCGGAACAAAATTCGGTTCCATATCTAAACATAGACAATAATATTAGTTATTTCCCATGAAGTTATCAACTTGCTGGCCCTTCTACACTCGGAATTCATTTATAAAGTTTTATTTGAGATCAGTATTTTCCTATTCCACATTTCCTACCTAGTGCACTAGCTCCTACTGTTTAAAGAAACAAAAAGTTGCCAATATATCTTTTCCTTTTATAAGCGAATGAGGATTGGCTGATCCAAATCTCACATCCCAGCACAGAATAAATAAATGTTTGATGCATAAGCAAATGTTCCCTTTGGAATTATCATCATTGACAAACATGAAAACCCTACAAAGAAAATAAAGAGAAATGGTCATAGTTTCACCATTTCTATAATCAAAAGTAACCGCATCCAATAGCTTCTCAGTTTGATTGATGGGCCAAACCGAAACGTTTTGCGAGTGCCCAAACAAACTCCCTATACACCAAATATGATAAATGTGTTCTCCAATATATTCAAAACCTGCAGCCTAACCGACATTGCGCTCTTCTTTCCATCTCTTGCTATGGTTGTTCTAGTGATACCGCAACCACGACCAATTTTTTGCTAGTTTTCTATTGAAAGTTTAAAACACAGAGAAAATCGGAAGCATCTATTTTCTTCAGTCTCTCTAATACAGGCAAAACACAACTTCATATACATGCCCTCACATGAATTATAGGACTGAATATTACTATGGCCAGAGCATTTGTTCATAGCAAACAAGAAGGCATTCCCTTCACTAATTGGCCTACTAAAATGGGCAGTTATCTTCATATAACAAACACTAATCTGGCCCAATGATTGATTCAAAAATTAATCCAAAGGGCTAAAGTCAATATTTTTTCCATTTTGTCCAATCCAGCCCTTTTATCGTGGGACTATTCCATTCAATATTTTCAAGAATAGTTTATATTACAATTTTCTTTGATAAAAAAAATATATTACAATTTTCAACATATATAGATGTCACATTATGCC